>DVQM01002267.1:0-10367 GCA_018231645.1 Heliconius ricini | reverse complement strand
CTCTGCCTACCCTGCTGTGTGCGGGATATAGCGTGAAGCTAATTTATTTTTTTTTTATTTTATTTATTATTATTAGTCAACACAGTTACAGTTTGAAAAGTTGACATACTTAAGTAAGATTGTGTGCTTTGTGCTATGCATTCATTTTGTATGAAGTACCACAAAACAAAATATAACAAAATTTTCACTTTTCGGATTTTAAGTACTCTTTTAATTCAGCTTCTATGTGATTACACGGTGAATTTCATAGAAAAATAGAGCAAAAAACTACGACGAAAAATTATCGTATCTTTTGATTGCGTTGACTTAGAAAATTAATTGCATCTGTCGGTCAACGAAGTGAGTGCTCCGTTTTTACCTTTTGACGTACGGAACCATAAAATACGTAAATAACTTTAATATGGCCAGAATTCTATATACTTTAATGGTACTATTTTGTATATGTAGATATATTAATTAGTTACTAAGCGGAAATTTTGATATACTTATACGTATGTACATATTATTATTCAAATGTCAGTCAAATTCACACTTTAATCAGTTTACAAAGAGGTAGGCAGAAGAGAATGTTGAGTAAAAGAAGTCAGCTCTTCTTTTTTCGCCTGATTTCTAAAACTTGAATATTGACTAGCGTAACCCAACGCTGTGTTTATATTACTAGGCCAGGGAAAAAATTATAATTCTTTTCGAAGCAATACCTTTTTTCAAAACATCAACCTTTTTAAAATATAACAACAATACATACAACTTACTACGCTTATCAAGCCATTTATAGTAGGATTATTATCAATTCTGTACATTTTCATCAATTTGGCGTTTAAAATCTTAAGATAAAATGAAAATTAAGCGATATACATAAAGGTAAATAGCAGTTGTGGCTAGCAGTACTAGCAGAGATTTTAGAAGATCAACCAGTAAACTTTCTATACCACAAACAAATCGCTTTTTTGCTTCACCCTGTACTTCGTAAAGACCTATTGTTGAGACACTTGCGTTCCCCACTACGCTCACTAATTTAACACTTTATACCAAGATCAACTCCAAACATTCGACATTTAATAAGCATATGCAGTACGTTGTAATTCCATCAGCTCCTAATATTACCATTAGCAATAGATTTCGTGCAAAATTTAATGTAAACATTTGTAAAGCTGTCGAAAGTTCCGTCGCATTCGCTTCCCACGAATTGTGAATAATTAAACTTTATTATTTATGTCAGTTTGCCCAAAAATGACAAGTGGTCCGAGCCGTCAAGATTTGTTGAGCCATTCAAATATCCAATGCTGAACATTGGAAAGTTGGGAATAAAAGGAAACTTCAAATAATGTAAGATAAAATAATATTATCTATACTTTTGGGCTTTATAAAAGTATTACCCTAGGCCATTCTTGGCGCAAGGTTACAAGGAATGGCTGTACACGTGATAGGTTATGGATGCGATTCAGACTCGAGGATATTAAATATTAGATGATGAATAAACGCTAAGAATTATCATCTAACAAGAGACACTTAGGAATGAAACATACTCATTTGGAAAACTTATAATATTTTTACTTAATATTCTTCAGCTTCACGCTGTATCCCGCATACAGCAGGATAGGCAGAGGGAACCTAGTGTTAAGACACTCCGTTCCCCACTTTCTGCCGAATTCTAGTAGCATTGCGTGTTGAGGGGCAGAACTCAACGCCGCGCTTAACCAAGCTTGCGCTTATCATCTAACAAGAGAGAACGCTATCTATTAAATGTTTCTAACATTTTTATAGTGTCCACACTTAGGAATGAAACATACTCATTTGGAAAACATATAATTTTTTTAGTTAATATTATTTAGTATTATTTAAAAGTTAATATTATTTGTATAAATTCCACATATATTTGAACCCACGGTATGTTTAAATCTTCTGTATATTGTGTATATAAAATGAAAATTCCTTCACATACTGCTCTTTTAAAATTCAGTGGACTTAGGATTACTTTACCTAAATGTTCGAAAAGTAAATTCCCTACTTTCTTCCCCATGCTTAAGTACTAAAGCACTCTAGTTTCAACTTTCCTCAAACACGAGAGTTGCTTATTGAGTGGCGGAGCTTAACGTCGCGCTTTGTTTTACTAGATACAAGAAATAAAAATAATTCAGTTCCACAAGTGAAATCGATCTCATATCACTTTGATCTTTCCCAGTTTCGACACATTCCTCGAGTGGAAATAGAACCCACAACTTGTCTTATTTACAGTCACTTTTGCACCCTTACACCACGAATAACCCAAAAAAAAATAATATTATTTTATTTTGTAATTAACTCTAGAGCGACGTATAATAAATAATACGAGTTACTCTCGATTTTCGTGCTGTTGTACTCTGACATCAGAATATTAGTTGCATATGCACGGTAATTTTCATATAAACGAAATAATTACCTCTACATTATCGTATAATTCTCTGTCAAAGTTGTTTAAGGGTGTATCACACAATTTATATAGCAATTTTAAAATGTGTGCTTTATTTTTTTAATCGTCACGACGAACTCGACGTATTCCGCACATAGGAGGGTAGGCAAAGCGGCACCTAGTGTAATTACGCAACCCATTAAGATAGATTCCCAACGAATTCTTAAGGCATCGTGAGTTGTGTTGTCATTTTTAATGTCCTTTCTATATCACAACACAACCTTGCCCAAGAACTAAGATAGTTAACAACTTAGAATTAAATATTTTTTTCTTGATTTGCTTTGCGTTTATTATTCCATATCATATTTAATAAGCTTGGTTTGGCGGTGTCGGTACGATTTTCAAACATATATTTCTAATATATATTGGGTCTAACTCAATAACATATTTTGGCAAAATGAAAATCGGTTTAAGCGATGCTTTTGAAAATTAAATCGCGCAAAACTACAGGAAGTTTATAGTGTATAAATTAGAAGATATCATGAAATCTATTCCATTTGCAAAAACTAATACTCTTAACCCTTCTTTTGTAATAGCTTTTGAATTTTATAATGAATTAGTAATTAATATTAATCATTTCTTTAAATTGTCAGAATTCCCAGTTTCTTTAAAATAAGGAAGCATACATATTTGTTATATATATATATACATACATACATACATACAGAAGTTGTCTGAAATTGCCCTCCTAACAATAAGTTATTCTTAATTTTCAAAATTTCTCAAGGTTTAATTTTACGTTTTAAATTGCTTAAGATAATTTCAATTCCTTTACCTCATACGTACCTTTTAGGAGTGCACAAAAATCATTTGCTTCGATAATTCCTACTACAAATTATGTAGCTATTAATAGAAGTAAGTTTAAATATTATATCCTAAGTAACCTAAATAGTTATTGTAAGCTTAGTCTTAAATAAATAAATATTTAAATTATACATGGAAAAATCTTTATGAATATGATGTAACTGATATTATTATTTGTGACACTGAAATTATGCCCATAATATAAGACGAAGAAGAAGAAGAAAGTAAAAATGTTGTATTAGGAAATTGACATTTTTGTCAATCACTAGGTACTTACCTCCGATAGGTCTTTACTTATTTAAATCCTACTAAATTGCAAGTTAATTTTGATAACATTGATTTCAATTTAACTTAACTTGACACTGGAATTTTAATTTTGAAGGCAAAATGCGTATTGGCGTTTAGAAATTTGGAAAATCGAGAATCGTTTTAGATTATTTTGCATTAAAATATTTGTATAATCGTGCAATCGAGATGAAAAAAAGGACAGAATGCAAAATCAGTGTAAGTGGTAAGATATTGGAACAAGAGAATGAAGTGGTATATTTGGGAAGTAGTGTAAATTATAATTTAGACGAATACTCGAGACAAACCTTCATGGTTTTTTGTAGTGCCTTATTATTGTAAAATATATTTGCATGAATATTTGATAGTAAAAAATTAAAAAAAAGAAAGTAAGTTCAGTAGAGATGGATGTGGCGTGAAGTTAGTAATAATAGCAGTAGGAAAAACTGAAACTTTAAACGGTTCTGGTGTAAAGGTCGATAACGATCAAAGACAAAGTTAAGTCCCTACTCCTTTACAAAGAATTTCTCGAATTGGGAAAGTGGAGAACGAAGTGTTTTCTCCTGTGCCTATTGTACCATGCGGGATAAAGTGTGAAAGCTAAAAAATAGAGATACGTTCAATCATATATGATGCACGAGGCTATTTATACATACCTTGAAAACAAAAAAATATATAATACCGTAATTTTTAACTATATATTTATTTAGATATTATATTTAAGTAAGAGACTCGAGATCCTACAGACAAACTGAATAAACAGTTTTGTAGTACATAGCATAATTTACTCAGTTATGACGTTGTATTGTAATAATAACTTGGAGGAAAAAAACGACGCGAGGCATTGTTTGCGCAAAAAGACTGAAATTATTCGTGGAGGATATAATTTCAATTCACTTCTTTTGTTCATAGTGGCTTAAAGCGTGTGTGTGAGTGCGTCCGTGTGTGTGTGTGTGTGTGTGCACTGCTTTGATTATGACTACGTTGTAAATAAAAAAAAACAAACAATCGTATTGGTTTTCGTTATTTTATTTATAGATAAGTGTATTTTGCTATAAAACTGTGGCCATTTTTGTTAAGTCGTAGTTGTGTGTTTGATTTCCACCGAGGTGTTTAATTTTTTTAAGTTTCACGCTATATCCCTCACACAGCATCGTAAGCAAGTGAAACTTAGTGATAAGATTCTTTGTTTACTACGCACTGGACATCCGGACGGACTTAAATCAAGGTATTAAGGTGTCTTAATTGAAAATTATATTTATTCTAATTAGTATATAAACTTTAACTCCTACAATATAGACAACATAAAAATTACAATATTTCGAAACACTGACACTCTTTCATTATCCACCAGTTACTAAAATTAAAATCCTTTTTTATCCAATGAAAACTGAGCTTACATTCTGTATACGAATAGTTCTATAAAGTACTAAGTTTGGCAGACTATCAAAACCACGTACAATATGATTGCCACAGCTATGACCGGCTATGGATATAATAATTATGATAATAAATATAAAATGGCCAAAACTCGGCGCGGATATATATGTATATATATGTAGATTTATGTATGTATATGTAAATTTGTTATTTTGGGAATTTTTTTATATACATATGTACATTTTACATATTACGCATTATAAGTCACCTTCATATGCTATTGAGGCCAGTGGTAGAGGGGGAAGCAGGAACAGAAACGTGCGACTGTAAACGTGACAAACTGTCACGTTTGCAACTGTCAGGGGGTGTAACCCACTGTCAGGGGGTTGGGTTGTATTCTTTTAAATTAAAAAAATATATATATTTATTTTGTCGCTCTATAACGAGGCCACAGCGTGACGTTAAGTTCCGCTACTCAATAAACAATACTTCCAGAATTAGGTAGAAACTCATTTTCTAACGAAATATCTTACTGAGTACTGCATGTCTTATTAGGTTTGGGGAAACTGGGTTCCCAGGCTCCTTCTGCTAAAAAAGTCAGCTTTACGCTCCATCTCATTTATAGCAGAGTAGGCAAGAGAGTCTAGTGTGAAGTAACTTAGCTCTCCACTCCATGACAGATTTCTAGAACTTTGAGTGGCGTAACTCTAGTAACGTAATGCTGCTTTTTATTTTACTAAAAGCAGGGAAAGAAAAAAATCATCAACCTCAGTGTGAAACCATAACTTTTTTTAAATATATTTAATACACTTACTACAGTTATCAAGCAGCCTAAAGTAGAATTATCATCAATTGTTTATTGTTTTATCTATTTGGCGGTGAAAATATTTAGATAAAATGGAACTTAAGCGATATAGACGTTAAAGATATAATAACATTTGTGGCTAGTATTTCTAGCATAAGTTTTAGGAGCCAGTTAGCTTTCTATAGAATATACAATTTTTTTTATCAGCTTTACGCTATATCCTGCACACAGCAGGACAGGCAGAGGGAACATAGGGAGCTAGTGTTAAGATATTGGTCTCATTAAGATACTTTCGCCCCCCACTGCGGCCACTAATTAAACGCTTTATACCAAGAAAACCAAACATTTGAACATCTAATAAGCATATGCAGTACGTTATAATTACGTCAGCATCTAAAATTACCCTCACCAATAGATTTTGAGCAAAATTTAATGTAAATATTACTAAAGCTGTCGAAAGTTACGCATTCGCTTCCCACGAATTGTGAATAATTAAGCTTTGTTGTTTATGTCAGTTTGCCCAAAAATGTCAAGTGGTCCGAGCCGTCAAGATTTGTTGAGCCATTCAAATATCCAGTCCTGAACATTGGAAAGTTGGGAATAAAAGGAAACTTCAAATAATGTAAGATAAAATAATATTATCTATATTTTTGAACTTTATAAAAGTATGAAGCCAGTCGTTTCGCGGAAAGTATAAACATAGTGTAAACATGACAAGTTGTGGGATCAATTTGAAATCAAGGAATGAAATATTTAATATTTAATTTCTTCGCTCTAGTGTCGAGACAAAGCGCGCCGTTGAGTTCCGCCAGACAATACTCAGTGCCACCCGAATTCTGTTTGGAAATGGGAAACGGAGTGTTTTAAGGTAGGTTCCCTCCGCCTACCGTGCCGTTTGCGGGATACAGCGTGAAGCTAAATAAAAAACAAAAGAAAAGTATGATAAAATCTATCAAATCCAATCTAGCACAGATTGCTCTAGGAGGCCTCTAATGTATTAAGTTCTTACTACGTATTTACACTTTTAGCAATAATGTATTTCACTTGAAGTAAGTAACTCTATTTGAGCAATTTTATTTAAATAAAATTTGTATCTCTATTCCTAAGTGCTTTAGGATATTTATATAAAGTCAGTCTGTCTATCTGTTTGTCTGAATTTATTGTGTAGATTAATTTATGTACAGGATTTTTCATAGATAATTCTATGAAAACGAATAGAAAGTGAAATATTCTTCAAATAAAATCCAGGTATTCAAACCCACGATATGTTAAAATCTTCCTTATGTATATTATATTGTTAGAAATCGGAAGCGGTTAACGTTTTTAAAAATTACGATAAAAACACAAATCGTCTATATGATTCTACAGTATTTTGAAACAGAAAATGAACGCCGCGCTTTGTCTTACTAGGTCCGAGAAATAAATAATTCATTTCCACAACTGGGTATCGATCTCATATCACCTTGATTGGCCACCGCTATCATATTCAGATCATCTCCCACTACGCCACGAAATAACATCCTGTATCCCTCTCAGCAGGGTAGGGCACTTGGGGATTTAATGTTAGGACACTCTTTTCCCATTGTGACACTTCCATTTCCCAGTTTCCCACAAAATCAACGCCAAATTTTGCCTCGTTGCCAATACGAGGAAAATAAAAACATTAAATATTTCAATTCTTCGAGTGGCGGACCCCCACCCACTGTCACCTTAAAAGTTGTACGCTTTTGCCCCTGCGCTACGATTGGTCTCAACCTCAAACGAAATAATTTAATTTTAATATATCCTTTTATCGATACTTGTTGCAGTCATTAACTCTGGGACGGTGTAATACGAGTTACTCTCTGTTTTCGTTCTGTTTCACTCTATATTGGAATATTGGTTGCATATGCACAGCCATTATCATATGAACGAAATAATTGCCTCTATAATCGTGTTATTCTCTGTTAAAGTAGATTAAGGGTGTTTTCATATAAGTTAAATCAAAATGTGGGCTTTATTTTTTTAGCATCACGCTGTATCTGGCACATAGCTGGGTAGACAGCTATGTGCGAGATACAGCGTGATGGGCTACCTAGTGTTAAGACAGTGTCAGAACTCAACGCCGCGTTAGGCCTTAATTCCAGAAGAATTTTCTATGCATTAAAAAAATTAAAAATACCAAAACAATACGTAAAAACTGACTCAAACAAAAACCATCACGTCCGTAATAAATATAACGTATAGCCGTCCAAAGTGAGCCCAACCTAGTTAAATAATTCTCTTCTAGCATCACATTTGCGTGCAAAGACAGGCACGTTTTGTTTCCAGAGTACACGGCTTTTTACGTTATTTTCACATGAAACGTCGACTCTTGTATAGTGGCGCTATAACAGGATAATGGATTTTCGTGTTAAACATTACTTTACAGTTTTTTGGTCGAATTGCTAGTACGTAATGTATGGAACACATATATATTTTTTATTTCTTTGGTATTGCTCGCTATTTTTTAGTGTGGTTTGCTATGTATAAGTTTCGGATTTTTGTATTTTTTTTAAAGAAAGTTGTTCTGGCAGCTTACTCATTTAAAGCACCTTGAATTAGCTGGGTAGAATCCGACTACTCTAACACTACCAACTGTGCTAGGTACAACATGTGCTGGGTACACGCATGTGAAAAATGGGCATTTGCACATGGCTGTACCTAGTAAACACAGGCATCCCGTTCTCGGCAGACCCGCTAGGCCTATCTAGACTATGTTAACGGTTGCGGTGTTGGAGGGCCGAAGAGTGCTAAGAAACACCGTGTTGCAGTTAGCTACTAAAATTACGGTTTTATTTGATAACGTGCAATGGACGCTTGATGAGACTGGACGAACGTTTTGCCGAAGAAGTCTAATATAAGAACTAAGTTATTATATTGGACTTCTACTGCGAAACGTCATTAACTGGCATATTCTAGGTTTATCTAAAGTCTAAAGATAAACTTCAGTCAGGCAACTTGCTACACTTCCGCGAAAGAGAGCATTAAGCGCGGAGAAGTTTGCCAGCATTATTACAATTTGGTAATAATAGCAGTAGCCAATTAGAAATCAAAATTGAAATTCTTCTTTTATTTATGGCTATGATGGCTTGAAAATAAAAAAATAGGTCTCGTGTACAAAACAGTAACACAAGTAAAAATATTTAATGCACAAATGAAAGAAATATACATTACACGAACTTTATTTTTTTTTAATGTAAAATACAAAATCACACCTGAACCAGCAAATATGTAATAGAGCGTCACGCGATCGTGTGCGGGCTTTTAAAATAGATATGTCACTTGCTTTAATGGATATAAAGCAAAATTGAATTGAAATTATGATATTTTTTTTAATATTTTAAAAGATTACATTCCACAACAGGCAGTGAGTATTGAAAATGGCAAACTTTAGGCAAATTAATTATTTTGTCGTTCGTTGGAATGAAATATATATATAAGTTACAACGTTTTCTAACTAACTTTTGAAATGTTCACTAAAACTTCTAGTCTCTCCTCTACTTATTTTTTTGTCAGTATTTAAATGTGATAAAACGTAATATATGTATTTTTTTAGCTTTGCTTTACCTGCTGAGTGGCTGAAAATCTGCGCTTTGCCTCGCCACGGGAGCGAAGAAATGAAAATATTTAACATTTAATTTCTTGAAATGGAAATCGAACCCACAACCTGTCGCGCTTACAGTCACAACTTGTGCCTCGCCACGACAGGCCTCAATATATAGTAAATGAAACACTACTATTCAAATGACATCCAAAGCTACTCGAGCGGGCATCACAATTACTTTATTAACATACAACGCGCCTTTGTCCTCAAGGTAGTCAAATCCCCCTTTACGATACAAATTGGCTATGACCCCAAGAGAAGGTTTAGTTGATGCAACGATTCAGATTCAGTCCTTTGACGTGTTGATTGACACACACCATTGCGCGTTCAGATTGAAAATCAGTATGTATGTATGAATATGTATGATGTACGACATCGTCTTATTCGTTTGTGTGTGTTTGGACTGAAATTGTTGTACGTGGCTATATGTATTTAAATATATTTCAGCTTCACGCGGGATACACCGCTTATAATAGGGTAGAGAAACTTTCATATTAAGACACTTCCCACTTTGTGTTTAGTAGAGGATTTCAACGCCGTGCCTTGGTGTCATAGCAAATAAACGTTATTTATACGTTATGTGTATATATATATACATTGAGTTCCACCAACGCCACTCAACAAGGAGTTACTCAACTCAAATCAAAAAGGCAATCGTAGTGCAGGGACTCAAGGGTGTAATTGTAATGCGACGGATGTAGGTTCGATCTCCACTCAGGGGAATAAATTATTACATATTAATATTTTCATTTCTTCGCTGTGGTACCGAAGCAAAAAGCTCGACGTTCATCTCCACCACTCAATACGTAATGCCTTGAAAAATTCAGGGAAAAATGGGGAACGGAGTGTCGTAAATACCCTCTACCTACCCTGCTATGTGCGGAATATAGTGTAAAGTAAAAAAAAATACTTTCACGAAATATTTAAGAACTCTGTGAAAGTTTCTTATGCAAAGATTAATGATTAGCTCAAACGTAAGGAGGAGCCGTAGGCGGAATATATATATATATATATATATA
>DVQM01002266.1:0-10367 GCA_018231645.1 Heliconius ricini | reverse complement strand
TAAAGTATCGATGCGAACAACCTGAAATAGACATTCTTACGTATTACAATTTTTCCCAACAAAAAAAAAATATATTTCAAATGTAATTCACAAAATAATAATACATTATATTAAAGTTCCACTATTATATTATTAAAAAAAAGAAAGCGCATCAGGGACGAGTTTAGTAAAATTGAATTTTGATTTGCCGTTGTTCTACCATTATCCATAGTGCTGCGTAACGGCTCGCCGTCCATCACGCGTCCTCCCGCGCCCCGCGACCTTTTGCTTATAAAACTGGATCCGCCGCACCCGCCTGGCTTCTTTACCCCGGGTATGGAAGGATGGCCTGCTCATCATGTTGTCTAAGGCTGGAAAGAGCCCGCAGCCTGAGGGATACCGATCTATAACTATCCTTAGCGCGGTCTCCAAGCTGTTTCTCACTTCTCCAGTCGCACATTTACCCCCGAAGCGAGCAGTTTGGCGAGCGGGTATATCACTCTGGTTACACTACGCCGCAATAGCGATCAACCGAAAGGTGAGTGCAATAGTCACGTAGCACGCGTATTCGACCGCGTCTGGCAACCGGGCCTACTTCTTCATTAAGTCTTCAGAGCCGGCACCGCCCAGCATGTCGTGCATGTCTTTGCCTCTCTGCCTCAGTGACAGGATATTTTGCGTGAGAGTTGAGAGTCTAGTAGCGACTCGATCGCTGCCGTTGTTCCCCAGGGCAGCACTGTATCACCTGCTCTCTACGCACTATACACTGATAACATCACAACGCCAGCCGGCCGAAGCAAGAAGTCATGAGCCTTGCATTGAACCTTGGTCGTTTAAGATGGGCCGCCCTCAGGAAACCGAGGGTCTCTCCTGACTGAGTTGACCGCCTAGATGGCATTTGGTAATCTTTCCAATTTCATACTATGTCAACACCCAGATGTCGTTCGGAGTTACTACGGAGATGGACGAGAGAATACTTCAATTCTGCGCCTGGCTCTATAGCAAAGTTAATTTTGAAGCGATTGCACGTATTTTGGAGTTATCCAATAATCATAATTTTCTATTTTAACGCCACATAGTTGGTTACATCTTTCGTTTAAGTATGTTTGGGTAAGAGAATAGTAAGTAATCTGTTTTTTTAAAAAATGCGGGTTGCATAGTTAAAGCGGGCGAAGCCGCGAGCGGATCGCTAGTTTGTATTATGAGTTTTCATTTTGTGTCGTGTTCCAAATTTCATAACTGTCCACGGGAGGTACCCTATAGATTTTGATTACACGACGAATTTCAAACATCACATATAAAATAGATGCATAAATGCTCGTATCATTTGATTGTGTTGATTTAGAAGCTAGATTTTTTCTGCGCATCAACGAACTATTGGCCTGAATATATGATATTATTTTATGATACCTTCACGCGATCTCATGATAAACGATCTTGAACTTGTTTTTATCTTTGAGGTACGGAACCCTATAATAAGTTCTGCAATTTACACATAAATATTAGAAATGTTCGAATATTTGTTGTACCATTGCGCAACAGTTTTTAAACTTTTACATTTCAACGTAATTTGCTCGTCTTTGCTTGTGTACAAATCTAACAAAAGTTTCCCTTTGACAGAGCAACGGGACTTACAGAATTACTAAGTCAAATATAACATCTATTCATATAAAAAGAAAATAAGGGCTGTCTGTGATTACAAAATAGCCAAGTCCATATAGCTATTTACATGGTACCAAAACACAAACAAACAATTTTAATTTTTTGTCTGTCTGTCTTTCTGTTTGTCCAGGCTAATCTCTGGAATAGCTAAACCGATTTTTATGAGACTAATCTGAATTTACTAGTTAGTGCATAACAGTATTGAATAACCATAATAAACTACATTTCTTTCCTTAATACATTTAAGAAAATAATTTCAAGCAGGCTAAGCCACGCGGGGTCCGCTAGTATTAAGCCACTATACTTAACAAACTTTATTTTCAATGAGACAGTGATATTGGTTGTCTTTTTACGTCAGTACTATTAACGGTATTAAAATATTTGAATAATAGATGTGTAACAAATGTATAATATATGTAATGATAAATTGTTTTCAAATTTAATGATTTATGAAAAAAGGGTGGAGTAAGAATGAAAGGGGAGACCTCAGTTCACTTTGTAAAATATACTATTGATACTAGAGGTATGACGAGACCGTAGCGTTTGGAGCTCCGCTCACTCTAACTAACTAACCCCATAAAGATAAAACGTGACATTTTAATTATTATTTTTTTACTTTAAGTGGTGTTGTGGCCAGTCGTGGCGCAGCGGTTGGCTGTAAAACCGACTGGTTGTGGGTTCCCCACTCGAGGAGATGAATTATTTACTTAAATTTATATTTCCATTTCTTCGCTCTGGTGTCGAGCTTCCAGAATTCAGCAGAAAGTGGCGAGCAGAGTATCTTAACTCTCGGTTAAAGAATAATTTACAATAAATGTAAAATAAAAATAACACTCGCCTACTTCTCCAATATGCTCTTTATTTGGTTGCTTTTACTGAATTGCTATTTTGCTGCAATACTAAGCCGATTATCTAGCTCGTCAAAGCTTTCTACATTGAGTTTTGTTCACAAAGAAATATAAAAATTATTAGGTATAACTTTATAAAGCACATCGTCAAAGGAGCGCGATATATTGGGTAATCCCCATTAGAAGAGAAATAAATCTTACAAATATATTTTACTAATATTTTTTATGACAAAATATAGATATCATACCAATATGTTGTGTGTGTGTGTGTTGTGTGTTATTAGAATATATTTAATGTACTGTATGTTTCCCTTAAAAATAAATAAATAAAATAAAAATATGTTCAGTTATTAACTATTAATGACACGTTTCTTATACCATTCATTTCGTGTTAGATTCGTGTTAGAGGTCGTCGTGGCACAATGAAAAAGCATCAAACAACAAGCGCGGTGGTTGTGCATTCAATACCCAGGAGAACGATTATATTTAAAATTATCTCTAACTTTGCGTTCTGGTAGATAAAGTGTAAAGTGTGAAAACTGTACGGAAATAGGGGAATAGAGTATATTAATTTCATCTGCCTGTATCTATAACGCTGAAAAACAAAAAAGAACGAATCGTCCATGTTTTTTTAAGATAGAGGATAGCTAGATCTATCTTCAATAACGAGTTTTATTTAGACAGACGCCACTGCGCGGCTGAGCTTGGAAGTCGCAATTCAATTATAGTCCAGCCACTTCTCGGATCAATTAACGTATATTGCATTAGCACTGGTTTATGGTGCCACTTATCGTTCCAAGCCGACACACGTCTAGCTCGGACTGATGAGAGCTGGTGGGAAATACGCTATTTCACAATCTTTTATTTCACAGGTTAGAACGTTGTAACCATCAGTTATCGGGGCGGTGAGTTGTGCCACTTACTACGCAATGTCTCGAGAGTTGGGCAGAAAGGGGGGAACGAAAAGTTTCTCCATTCACAAATGACACGTAAAATAAGATTTATTATGCGTAGTTGTCGCGATAACAAAAAGAAATTAATTATATCTTTGAATTTTGGCGGGAACGAAAATATTTTTAATTTTAACTATTAAGATTGTTGTCTACCAGATCAGTCTCCAGTGAGTTTGATGGAGAACCATGAAATTTTATTCGTGACTAGTGAAACTTGCTCTCACAATTGTGAGTTAAACGAAATAAATTTTACTACGTTATGTTACATTTTTTCTTTTATAGGGCATTATTTAAATCGTTGTTATTACTAAGCTTTATCTCTTAACGACGCTTACCGGTGCAACATTTTAAGTATATACTTGTTATGTGTTAGCGTGAAGAAGATATCCGCGTTTTTTTAAAATAAATATCGTTATATGATTTATTTTGTAAAAAAAAAGATAATTCACAATGTTTTTAAATAGTTGAGAACGTATTCTTGTAATTTATCAGTGTACAATGCGATTACGATGTAATAAAGGTGAGAGTGCAATGGTTTAACCTCGTCTTCAGAGTCTTCACTATTAAATAAAAATATACACATTTGTAATGAGGCATATTACGTCGCAGGTTACGATTTAAAAGTTTCATGGAAATCAATTTCCAAATGACTAAATTTGCACAATTTTAAAAATTTTAAAAATTTTAAATGGTTGCCAACAGACTCGCTTCGGATAGAGGATCGATGTCTTAAAACTCGTAGTGGTACTTTTATACATAAACCATAGGTAATGAATTTTTATTAGAATAATAGAAAATATGTATCTTCAGCTTATAAGCTGATTATTTCAGAGAGAGAAAACAAATTTAATTTTAATACGAGAAAGGATAAACTTTATACAAACTCTATGCAATCCTATGTCATAGAACTTTGGGAAAATAAAGCAAATTTTATAGTAATGAAGTCTCTGACCAGCCAAAACAAAGCAAATTGACTATCTAGTAAAGAGCTTCAAAGGGAATTGTTGGAATAGATTTATATTATTGACATTACATGAATTATATTAGTAACAGTAGACCCATGATGTGACTTCGTTTATTGTACTGATAAACATGTATTTTTTTTTCAGCTTCACGCTGTACACTGCACACTTCATAGTAGGCAAGGGGAATCTAGTGTTAAGACACTACGTTTTCCACTTTCCGCCGAAATCTGGAGGCATTGCGTGTTGAGTGGCGGAACCCAACGCCTCGTGCGTGCCTCGACACCGGGGCGAAGACATGAGAATATAAATTTAATTAAATATTTTATCTCTTCAAGTTAGGATCAAACTCACAATCAGTCGATTTTACAATCACTATTATAGGGGCCACCCTACGCCACGACTGGCCTCATGAAAAATAATATAAAAATAAAATTTCCTTTAGTGTCAGTATGTTCTTGCAGTATCAGTAGAAGTCTTACTAGATAAAAGGGTAGTTTGTACCTAAGAATATTCAAAGAAATGATTTCTCCTAATTTTGACCTCTTGATTGGAAGTTGAGGCCAGTTTCAGCGCCAACAAAGTGTGTCTGTAAAATCGACTGGTTGTGGGTTCGATTCACATTCGAGGAAATGAAAATAAATGTCTAAATGAAGCTTTCTGTCTTAGGGAAATCATTATATTGAGCGAACAGTAACATAGACAACAGTACATACACTCATACATCCAGTGAGTGGAACATTGATTTCACATTTAAAAGAAGAGGGTAACATTAGATTGACTGTCCATCTATTCAATAACCAAGCTCTGAAAACTGACCGAGTAGACCAGTCAATCAGTCAACCTCTAAGTATTGCCGCATTTTAGCGAGAGGAAAGGCGATTTAAGTCCAATAGTCGGTCAATGAAGAGAAATAATTTCTAATAAAGAAAGCTAAAGAATTTAGTAATCAAAACATTAGGTCAGTGTCCTGTATACGTGTTATGGCGTGGAAAATAAAATACGAAGAAAAAAGCAAACAAATAATTATAATAATTAACAATTAAAAAAACAAAAAAAGTAAGGCTAATCAATTTAAAAAAAAATCCCAAGCAAGCCACTGGAGGTTTTTATTTTATTTTACCTTCATTTGTTGATATTAAAGCTTTTGCTTGATTGCTTATAAGTAGCATTTTCCACAGATACATTGTTTTGTTGATTGGAAACCGCTTTATAATATTATTGCCTTAGGATGAAAATGAATTAATTCTTTTTCGCTTATAAGAAGATTACAAGATTACCTAGATTGATTCAATAAAGATTAATATTAGAGCGAGTTAGTAATGTCTATGTCTAGGTCTAGTTAAACATATTAAGCGATTATTCTAGTAACTAGCGATAAGAGATCGAGAAATAGCGACATCTGAACATAATACATTAGTACTTTTCAAGTATATTTGAATTAGCTACAAAATACGAAAAGGAGTTTGGAACAATTCTAGTTTTTAAAGTAAATAAAGATTAAAACATCTGGTAGTATAAGCTGGTGATTTGATGAAGCGTGAAGACTATGAATTGACACAATTGACAGGTGTATTCGCGCCAACTATCACGGTAGAGGCACCTCCAGGTGGCAAGAGCAGGTAAAGTAGCTGTAAGCCATAGACAATACTGATAAGTATTTAGTTCCACACACTAACCTAGTGTTAAGTGTGAGAGAAAGAGGGACCTAGTATAGTATATACTTCATTTCATACTTTTGATCCATTTTTTAAATGGCACTGAGTGTTGGATATGCGGACTCTGCGTTGGATATGGATTGCCAGAGCAAGGAAATGAGTTACTCGTATATATAATTATAATTTTAATTGATATAAATTATTTATTCGAAAAATCAAAATAATACTATGTAAAATAATAATAATATAATAATAATAATATGGAATTTGGAATATATAAAAAACTAATACAATACTAATTGTATTAGTTTTTTATATATTCCAAATTCCAACTTTTATGTCCAGTAGTAGGAGTAGTGTTTTATCTGTCAGGCAATCAGTGACAAAAAAAAGTGTATATACGTACATTTCTACCTTTGAAGTTACACACATTATTCATCGAAGGTAAGTAGGACATTTCTATCGAAAAAGGAATTTATATTTGTCGTGACGTGGGGTTTCAGCGTTCCTATATCTTTGCCAAGGCGGAGGAGACGACGACGCTTTTGATTGAACGTCGCGCACTGTAGCGAGTTAATATTCCGATATGATGGAGTATTTCAGTTCCAGTCAGAACCGAATCCACAATCACGTATTCAGGTACTTTCTATTATCTCCACCTATGGAACATATTTAGCTACGTTTCTTGCTATAGTATACACGTATTATTATAGCTAGACAGCTGGTTTGGTTACGTTGCTATCGGCAATCAGCGCCGTAACCTTATGATAATCAACCAGTATTCACTATTCAGCTTGTACTCAATAAGCAGTATGCCATACGCCCGCAACGGCCGTTTTCACCTAGGTTCAAACAGAATGTAGACTGGACTAAATTGTGGTCCAAATCGGAATGTCAAATATAATAGTTTTATCCTCAATTATACCTAACAATGATAGTTTCTATATCTGCGCCACGACTGGCTTATCATAAATAAATAGTTTGTACTTTTCTGACCATTATGTTGGTCAGAAGTCTATTGTTTTGAACATTTCAAATGAATAGTAGATGTAATAAAAAATACCTTAAAGGAAACTTAAGTAAAATTGCCAGTCGTTTTTATGCAGAAGTTTCAAACTGTTACATATTGTCTTTTTCTGAAAAAGGTAGGCAAGAAGGTAGGATGGGCAGAGGCAACGCGGTGTTGGAACACTTCGTTCCTCATCGCAATATTAAATAGTAAAGGATTCTTACCTGAAAGTCAAACGTGGGGTAGATAGCCGTCGTATCAATATCGGCGACGTTCTCCCGAATCACGTGGCATTGTTCCATGTCGATCTGTTAAAAGTTTACTAAGTTAGTTACTTTGATGTCTCCTATACTAATAAAAATAATTTAACAGGTAAAAAATTACACATATTTTTTTATATAACAAGCATCGTAGTTTCTTTATATTAAGAGCAGTAACGTTTTGACTAACGAAACAATCCGCAATCCGCCGCAATTTCTTACCAGAGCGTGCAAATAGTACCCACCGCGCTTACATTGAGTCGCTGTCCCTTAACGCTAGGTTCTCTCTCCATACCTTATTGTACGCGAGATACAACGTGAAACAAAAAAAAAACCCTACTACATCTAAGATCACTAACTACATCTACTACATCTCATTGGGATGCGAAAAAAAGTCATAGGAGTAGTGAATTGTTGTAATTGCGGAACAATATCGCGTTGTACGCGACGTGTGCGCGACACGCAAGGAGGTACGCTGGATATTGCTATAACTTTATGATTATAATTAAATTAAGATAATTTAGAAGAAATAAGAATAAAATAGGCAAAGCAGGAGGCCAGTCGTGGTGCAAAGGTACAAGTAAACGTTACATATTGTGGGTTCAATATCCACTCAAGGAAATTAAATAACTTAACTTAACTTAGCTTCACGCTTTATCCCTAGCGGGGTAGTCAGAGAGAACGGAGCGCCGAACGCTATGGTAATTAAATATTAATAAAAGGAAATTAAATATTTATTATATTCATTTTCCTCGCTCTGGTAACGATAGTTGATGGAATGGTTGTGTTCAGCCACTCACCATGCAATGTCTCCAGAATTCGGAAAATGGAAATGGAGTCTCTGAACATTATGTTCCCAGGTTTCCTATCTACCTTGCTATGTGTGGCGTTCAGCGCAAAGCTAATCAAAAAATGGAATATTTTTTAACTTCACGCTGTATTCCAGTATGTATTTATATAAACCCTAATAAAAATCATATTGTTAATTTAAGACTATCGTGGCGCAGTGGCCTTGAGACCAGGAAAAACCATGTCGCCAATATAAACAGCCATATTCCAATTTAAAAACAAAACAAAATTAGCCCCTATTATTTTAACCTATAACCTGCCAAATTTTAATTAAAAAATATAATATAGTTTGAGAAGATTACATTTGATATTAAATTAAAGTTTAATAATAGCTATTATATTACCCGTGAAGTGCCGGGCCAGAATAGCACTTTCCAATTTCTTCCCGTGGGTGTCGTAAAAAGCGACTAAGGGACAAATTTAGAGGGATGGGCAGCAGCATCCACTCTTTCTCTTATAACTATAAAAAAAAAAAAAAACTGCGCTCGCCAACACGCTTGCCCAGCGCGGCGAGTATGGGCATTTTCATCCCGTGAGTACTGTGGACCACATCCATACTGTTCGGCAGGTAATACAGAAAACTCAGGAGTATAATCGACCGCTGTGTATGGCTTTCGTAGACTACGAAAAAGCCTTCGATTCTATTGAAACCTGGGCAGTTCTGGGCGCACTGCAGCGATGTCATATCGATTGGAGGTACATCAAGGTGCTGAGAAGTTTGTATACGTCTGCTACATTAACTGTCCAAATCCAGAAGTGTAAAACTAAGGCGATCCAACTGCGCAGAGCGAGCTATGCTCGGAGTCTCTTTGAAAGATAAAATCAGAAACGAGGTTATCCGGAAAAGAACCGGAGTTACCGACATCGCTCGCAGAATTAGCACGTTGAAATGGCAATGGGCTGGACGGATAAGTCGAAGGACCGATGGCCGTTGGAGCAGACGAGTCCTTGAGTGGAGACCGCGGATCGGAAAGCGCAGTGTAGGGCGCCCTCCAGCTCGATGGACCGACGACCTGAAGAAGGTTGCTGGTTTCGACTGGATGCGAAAGGCGGAGGATAGGGAGCTCTGGCGCACACTGGGAGAGGCCTACGTCCAGCAGTGGACCGATATAGGCTGATTTTGAATAGCTATGAATTAAAAAGCTCCGAGAAATAGAATTCTTAAAAGTTTATCGACATCCTATTCATTGTCATTACAATGAGCCCAAACACGATATCTTTCATGTAAGTGAAGAGGAGGGTGAGGGTATCCTACTGATTCCAGATACTAGTGTAGTATATGTACATATTCTTAATAGTACGAAATAAAACATATAAAATGAAAAGGTTAGTTGGAAAGGGTATTACTAAAATAAAGAAAAGGCAATTTCTAAAAGAAATCTCGTACCGCCAACCAGTGGAAGTTCATGTATACTAAACAACGAGGGGAGACTGCAGTGTAATTAACAGAAAAAAAATGGAACAAACAAAATATAAACTAGATCTATTAAACTAGATTATAATCGGCTCATCCGATAGGGATCTACTATGCCACCGACACATTTACAGATACACTCAAACTTCATAAATTCAAATTCAAAATATTTTTTATTAGGGGCCCGCTCGAGGGTTCGCCCGCATACCATCTATCATACTTTTATTATGCTGCACTTGCCAACAGATTGATACATTCAATCATGAATAGGCTGTATGATTGGACGTCATCGGCGGAAAGGCGCCCCCCCGCTGGACTCGAGAGCAGGCTTGAAACCGTAAATAGAGTATTGAATAATTTTAATTTTATATTTTCTTTAAAAGTATACATCCAAATTACGTGCTATAAAAACCGAATATTATCTTCATTAAATTTCTTTGATGATGAAATAACTTTAGCTCGTAAGTGCCAATATACATGTGAAATAAAAACCGAGAAATTAGCACCTTACAATTTTCAATTATTTTTGTCACAAAATGATTTATTGTCGAGTATGACGTATTTATAAGTGACAGTAGATCCAGAGATTTTAGCGTTAAAACAAATAAATCTTTCGTTTTATTATATAAGTTAAGATTTAAAAAAATCAGCTTCACGCTGTATCTCGCACACCGCAGGGTAGGCAGAGGGAACCTTGTGTTAAGACATTTCGTTTCCACTTTCTGCCGAATTCTGGAGGCATTGCGTGTTGAGTGACAGAACTTAACGCCGCG
>DVQM01002265.1:0-10368 GCA_018231645.1 Heliconius ricini | reverse complement strand
AAAAAAAGAACTCTTATTTAACCTAGTTAACCTTTTGCCAAAACCATTTATTTAATGTAATTATGGTCATCCAAATATTATAGCAGTGCAATGCTAACACAATTATCATGAGTTTTATATCCGTTTGGGGGAATGTATTTATTAATTTCTCTATTCTGATACTGATAAAAAGTTGAAAATGGCCATTCTGTCTTAAAAAATGGATACTGGAGTGTCTTATCACTAGCTTTAGTGCTAGTCCTAGTCAGTTTAATGCTATGCGGGTTGAAGCGTGAATGCGATAAAATAATAATATGTAAGTGTAACAGTAAAAAAAAATCCAAGTGCATCTTTTTAATAAGCTCCAATAAAACCTCTTTGTAAATATAGGGTTAATTAATAGGCTGTTGCAATTAAAAATAGGCTATCATAAATTCAGATCAAGGGTGAATATTTTTAGATAAGAATAAATATTTAATGGCATTTTTAGGCTATCGTGGCGAAGCACTATAGAGTCTAACTGCAACGGTTATTGGTTAATTCCACTAGGGAGATTTATTGTTGTTTTCTCGGAACGATGATAAGAAGTACGGCGTTGAGTGTCGCCATCTAACAAGAAAAATTGATAAAAAAGTGGCCAAAGAATCCGCATGTAATATATTTTTAACGTTTCGATATAAATTTAACCACCATTATTACTTATAAAAATTCTTCAAATCGTATATAAATTTACATATTTTAAAGGCAGCCATTATGCCACAACAGTTTACTTCCCTTAATAGCTTTAATATTTTGTCAACAGGCCTGAAACTTTGTAGCGGCTCCAACGGTCGCCTTACCTTAATTTAGAGATTAAATCTTATTTTACTTAAATTTTGATATAAGTAAAGATTATACACAGATACAAGTTTTCTCCCACAACTTTATACATTGCCCGCAAGATTGAAAATAAAAAATCCCGTTTTTTCATTTCCGTACGGTATTTCAAAAAAATCTCTGTTAGTGTCTTTCTATCAGTCTCAGAGCAGCGGAAAAGTTTTATGAACAACTAGCGGCTGCGCCTGCTCATCATTTTTGGTTCTATTATAGATGTAATTGTTACCAATAACATTTTTTACTATAATTTTACTATATACAGACACGATAGATCAGTGATCTATTTCGATTTTATAATAAGTATCAATTAGTAACTTTTTCTAAATATTATTCTGTTCTCTATTTTTCGTTCGAAATAGAAACATCGCTTAGTGGTGACGGAATTTAACGATGCGCTCTGTTTTACCAATTGACGATCGAAACCACGGCGTTACAGTGCTTTCACACTGTGACACGATAGCGTCATTGCTATGTTGAAATAATCAATCTAGATAAGAAAGGGCTCGAACAGTAAAGCCGTGTTATTGGTATGTATGCAATAAACTTGTACTCTTGCCGTTTCTGATTAAAATCGTATAATGTCTGGTATGTGTGATGAGTGAGAGCGGGAGCGGTAACTACGAAAATGTCTTTTTTTTTGTAACAATTTTTTTATATAAAAATAACAATCTGTTTATAAAAATACAGCTTTACAACAACAACTTTACAACTATATAGCAGGACAGATAAAGGCAATCTAGTGTCAAGACATTCCATTCTTCAATTTCAGCCGAATTATGGAGGCATTGCGTGTGGAGTGGCGTTACTATTAAATAATATTTTCTTTTATACATTATATTAAACATCATATGAATTTGTGGGATATTTATTTTTAAATATTGAGGTCGTCGTCCGTCGTTAAATTTGCTATATTGCTTTAGTGCAGCAGCGTTGAGTTCCATAATTCAACGCGCAAAAATTTTGTTTCCTTATCCCAACCTGCTGCATGCGAGATACAGCAAGATGTTAATAATATATTTTTTGGCTTAACTCTGGACTGGCCTCTTTTGGTGTATAAGTTGCGCCATTTATGCCGTTTGTTTGTATCGGGGACCGAAATTAATTTGCATTTAATCTGTACACAAATTGTGACCACAAACTACTAAACAGGCGTTTTTTGTATTATTCCTATAGTAATTGTTCATTTATTCAATGAATACTAGAGTTAAAGATTTTTAAAAATGTATTTAAACATCATTTATTCGTTACTCAGTGTAAATTATGCTAGGTCCGTTTAATTTTATCGTAATTTTGTGGGGTTTGGATGTAAAAGTTTTATGTATTTAGATCCTGCAATTAAAGTCAAGGCATGCCAGGTTATTTCGAAAACTAACTGACAACAACTGACTGAACACGATAAAATAATAAAAGTTGTATAATTAAATAATTTGTATAAAGACAGCATTGCTACCATAACTGAATTTAAATATGCGATTTTCACCTCCAAATGTGTAAATAAATTTAGCTTTTGACCACGCCATTTAGTTACAGCATATTATCCTATAAGATAAATAAAGAAACTGGATTTAACCCGGTTGTGATGATTTTAAAGGTCTGACATTTTACTTAGATTAGGTGACAACTATCATATGATTTTATCGAGTTGGTCTTATGATAGAGCCAGGATAAATATTAAATAATTGAAAAACTTGAGGCCAAGGTTGAGGTAGAGGTACTGCCGTTACGTGTGACTCGGGGGAATTCATTATTACTTGGTAATGTTTAATTGGTAACAAAAATATATATTTTTTTCATTTTATTTTATATTTAATTTCTTCGCTTTGGTACCAAGGCAAAAGTGCAGCTCTGAGTTCCCCCATTCAACACGCAATGCCTTAAAAAGTTGGAAGAATATGAGGCGCTACGTAAATGACTAACGGAGTATTTTAACAGAAAATTCCTGGGTTTCGCCTGTACCCGTTCACCCTGTGAAGCTGAAAAAAAAATTAAATCACGTATCTATTTCCATCAAAATTTGATTCAAACTTGCCGTATTTGCCTCCAAATGTAAATTTAGTTTAGCGTTTCACTAACCCACATAGGTACAGCACAATATCCTATGCATAAGGTAAATAAACAGGTTGCCTACGATAACGGTCGGATGTAGTCCCACGATCGACGCCGGATGAACCTTATCGACCGGCGCGCTAGTTACCGTGCAGCTCTACAGGTATGGGTGTATATAACTCTAGTTTGTAATACCTAATAATCATTCATACTATATATACATATGTATGTATCATTTTCTTGTTTTGGTAACGAGGCAAAGCGCGGTGTTTGGTTCCGCCACTCAACGTGCTTATTGAGTGCGTGATACCTCGATAATTCAGCGGAACGCTTTCCGCTGAATTATCGAGGCATCACATTCCACAGTTCGTAGTGCGGGAAGGGCCACGTATCCAGATGATGTGGATGGTTTATGGAAGACACTCCCCAGAACCATATAGCGTCCAAGGTAAATGAGGTAGAGAACGCACAGTGAGGAGACGCCTCTGCACAAACGCCCTCTATTCAAATCAGATGGAAAGCGGAGTACCTAAGCACAGGTTGTAACTTTTTTATAGCTATATCTCTTCATTTAATTTTGAAGGATTGCCTCTTGGACGGAATACAACACCGAACTTTACCTCGTTACCACAGCAAAAATACTTAATACTTAATTTTCACGAGAATTGAATCCACAATCTGTTGCATTTCTTATAGTTGCACGTTTGTTCGCACTCATGCGATACGACTCTCTGAAATGCATTTAACAACCAATTTAGAAATAAATGAGATTTCACGCTTGATAGTACTTAAGAGCACTCAGATGAGCAAAGAGACCGCCGGTTGAAGATCAGTGGAGAACAATATGGTATTTACAAGTAACTTTTACTTTGTTTTTAAGGAAATTTAAATTAATAGTTGTTTTCTATCGGAAGCCATCGCGTCGTGGCGCAGGGGTACAAAGGAGTGACTGTAACGCGACGATTGTGAGTTCGATCCCTACTCGGGGGAATGAATTATTATTTATTATTATTTTCATTTCTTTGCTCTGGCACGAAGGTGAAGGCCCAGCCTTGTGTTCCGCCACTCTACACGCAAAGCCATATTCAGCGGAAAATGGAGAACGGAGTGCCTTAACACTTAGTTCTTTATAGCTATCCTGCTAAATACGAGATACAGCGTGAATCAATTTTTTTAATAAGCCGCATACGCCTCATTCCGAAATCGAGTCGTAGGTATTCGCGGCACAGTTCAAAATTGTTTAACCTTTGGTAGTATTTTTGTAGTAGTATGTGTTTACGTTACTGGTATTTATGCGTAACTGCGTCACACGAAATACAGGTATGGATAAACATTGCGAAATGAAATAAAAATTACGTCTAAACTGTTGCGTTGTGTGGAAACGAGGCCAGTCGTGGTGCAAAAGTGTACCTGTAAAACCTGGTTGTGGGTTCGATCCGCACTCGAGGAGATGAAATATTCACTTAAATTTATATTTCCATTTCTTCGCTCTGGCGTCGAGGCTAAGCGCAAGTTTTGAGTTCTGCCACTCAACACGCAATGCTTCTAGAATTCGGCCGAAAGTGAGGAACGGAGTGTCTTAACACTAGGTTCCCCTCGGATTTGATTTTTTTGATGTCTAAACTTTTGAGGTATCATGTTGAGGTATCTTAATTTCTTTAGATATGGATTTAAAATATTTTATCCTATATGCTGTTCCCGTTCAAGGGGCGCTGACACTTCCACTCTATATATTATATCATGCTAATATTATTTAACTTGTATTTTAGTATCGTGATAAATCGGTAATATATTTATTTGAATATGAAATCGACAATAGAGAGACTGTGTCACAAAGCCTGGAAAATACGGGAAAATCGTGAAAACGACAGAGTATATTTCAAAGTGGCCATATAAACCTATACAAGTCCTAAACACTGTTTAGAGTCCCTCACTCTGTAATGCTATAGTCACGTTGAATCAATGGAAAAGTTAGTAATTTCTTCTTACATAATCTAAAAAAAAAAACAAATCTTCCATTACAAAGTTGTTCTGAGTAAATTATTTTCTCATAAAATTTTAATTTACGTGTAAAATTGTCTGAAGCAGACGTCAGGAGCATCAAAGCTGTCATAAAACTCATATGATCCTATTCATGGCTGGAACCATCCCTACTTTATTGTTTTCTAAAGTTACATACAAATAAAATATTTTATGGAATTAAACGTATTATTCAGCCAACATTTGTTTGCTTTTTTTATGAGATAATACCAATTTCTACTTTACTCCTTTTAAAGTAATTTAGTATTAAACAGATTTAATAATCTTTGTTGCACAAAAAAAAAAGTTTATATAGTCTATAGGTTCGTTCCCAGAGCGAGGAATTGAAAATGTATAATATTTCGTTCACCGAGTGGAAATCGAACTAACAATCGTCGCTTTACGATCGCTCTTATGCCCTTGCGCCACAACGGCCTCAATATAAAATTATTAAATCTTTCTGTGTTCCAAAGTACCTACAATATTATATTGTTGAACTAATAAAGAGGATTCGTAAAGCCTGCAATAACATTGAATATTATTATATATTTTAGTTCAACGAAGTTTTTAAGCTTACAATATATCATAAGGATTTCAAAGTTTATAGGAAAACTAACGTATGGTTATAAATTATTATAAAAAATACTCTACTCTACTTTTTTTTCGTCTTGAATTTCATCCTGAATGTCTGAGTCGTTGTACGGCGGATCTCATCGCCGCGCGCTAGCTTATCCGGATAAGAAAAAAAAATAAAATTAACAAAATCGTTTAAAATAGTTATTTTATTTTGCTTTTAGGTATACAAAAAGAGCCCAGTAGTAAGGCACTCCCTTTCATCCGTTTAAATAGATTTACGCATAATGTGCGGTATTTGTGGTCCATTTGCGGTGGTTCTTCTCTAATATGTTTTTTCATATTTTTTTTTATAAAAGCCCAGTTCTTGTAAACGAGTTCTCTGATGTTAAATGATAACTGCTCGCCATTAACATTTACATAACAAAAAATAGGTTTCTGAAATATTTGTTGCTCCGCCCCATGAAAAGTCCGAATTTGTTATTATCTGGGAATACGTCTGGTTGGTATTTGTTTTAATAATTTCCATATCCGGAGACAAAATATCTAGTATACCGGGCAGTTGAAATAATCCAGGATTATGGTACTGTTTACGGTGGCGTGCAGTACGGTAGAAGAATACAAATGGTGAAATATTATTTTTGGACTAATAAGCCGACGTGGCAAGGGTGTGACTATAACACGACGGTTGTGCATTCGATCTCCACTCGAAGGAATAAATTTATTTAAATTTCTTCGCTCTGGTGTCGAGCCGAAGCGCGGCGTTGAGTTCCGCCACTCAACACGCAGTGACTCCAGAATTAGGCGGAAAGTGGGAGATGGAGTGTCTTAACACTAAGCTCCATCTGCCTGTTCTGCTTTGGGCAGTACAGGCAGAGGGGGCTGTTAGTAGTTTTTAGAATTTTAGAAATATAGATACGGCTATATAGATCCTTCTTCTACTCATACTGTTTCGTTGAAAATTAATTCAACAAGAACCCAAATTTAACAAAGATTCTATAAAGTTTTATCTTATCGATAATTTATAGGAACAAATTAAGTTTTTTTGTCCACGGGACGAATTATATTTAATTTTAAGTAATAATGTATTATTATATATTAAGGTAAATATATAAAAATAAGTAGGTATCATTTGAATAAGCACAAAATATAGATCAAAATCTCTTTATTATCTCGATTATTTGGTGCAAAGACGTAATTGCACATTTTTTCTTAAAAGTATTACACTTGTCAATGTATGCGGAAAGACTATTTTCAAACTTTGATTGCGTCTTCGTTAATATTTCAAAAAGCACAAATAAGGCATTGTAGCACTAAATGAGTGACAGGCTTAAGAAAAAAAGCGCAAACTGTTTTAACATGGCGACAATACGTTTTATTATTTACAAATTTGTACACGTAGAACAATGTGAACTATGTATAAACTACCTGAAAACTAGGCATTGTGCCCCAAAACGGCAGTATTAATGGGAAATTACAAACTTCGTAATAAGTCAAGTTTAAAATGACATTTTACTGTACTCGCGTGTCATATGAAAGTTCATTGCCCACTAATTTAGATGAATGAACTGAAGTGAATGTGTTTTTAGTTTAAGTACGGGATCCAGCGTGAAGCTAAAAAAAGAGGGTACCTACTGGGAACCTAGTGTTCAGACACTCTGTTTCAATCAAAACATTAACCTTCCTCATTATTCACTGGATTCAGGAGGTATTGTGTGTTAAGTGGGTAGAAAGAGAGATGCTAGTACTCGTTTATGAACGCCTAGTGAAAATAAGTTATTCATCCGAGCGGATATCAACCTATAATATAAAGTTTGATTTTTTTAGCTTCACGTTATATTCCTATTGTTGTCAGGCAGAAAAAAACTGGACAAGCGCGAGTCAAGCTCGTCCACTGAGGGTTCTGTACAAGAGTTTGAGGTCTCGAGTTTACCTTAACCAGATCTCTTTCATCTGATGAGTTAACCTAGTGGCTTTAATACCATATTTCGCCTCCACTTTTATGGATATTGTTTTTTTTAGGATTTAACCACAGATGCTCCAGATTCTACAGTTTTCAGATTTTTTCCTTAAGTACTTTTTGATGCTACGTGCAAACTTCATAATTCTAAGTAACCGGAAGTATCCTATTAATTTTAATTTTGATTCCTGATAGTATCGAAATACGCGTTTTTTTTCTATTTAAGGCTATTATTTTTTTATAATTTAACCACAAATGTAGAGTTTTCAGAATTTTTCATGGGGCCGTATATGGTTTTGAATTTCAACTCGATATCTCCAAGCTTTCCCGACAAAGACTCTTGACAGACAGATCAAGAAGAAAGTGATCTTACGAGGGATCCTTTTATCAGCCTGCCAGACGCTAAAGTCTTTCGCCTTGTCGACGTGTCCATCTCATCAACAAGCTACAAGCCCTCTGAGGTTCTTACGCTAGTAAGTTTCGAGTTTTTATAGTAGCTTTAGAACATGAGATAAAAGCCAATATGTACAATTATAATACGATTTTTGACAAGCCTAACCAACTTCTTGCCTAAGCCAACAATGAACTCCAGGACTTTTTACTAAAAGCTATCTTTTAATTAGACAGTATCTACGTATATGTACGTACCTATATTATTACACTAAGTTTGTAGAGGTTGTGGAAACTACAAGCAAGTACAGGTCAACCGCATACCCGACAGAGTGCTTTGTTATGTGGCGTTTAACATATGTAACTATAGCACTGTGACACTATACGTATATAAATAAACTATAATATTTTAAAAATATAATAGAAAATTGCTCTTCTTTGAGAATAAAGATGTATTATGTGTATAGAAAACATAAGATTTCTTTCTTCAAAGAACGGCGTTGAGTTCCGTCACCCAACAAACACGCAATGTTAATTCAGGTTGAAAACGAAAAACGGGGCATGCTAACATTAACTCCTCTCTGGTGTTAACAGCGGTCTTAGACCATCTATTTTCCATTCTCAGCACAACTTAGAAGACATTACGTTTCTTGTGGAACCGAACTCTGTGCACCATTTTTCCAATTTCGAAAAAAAACATTATTTTTTTATTAACATTATCTGTGTTTAGATTTTTACAAATATTCTTTAAAGGTTTGCTTAATGGGCTGCTTAGCATTTTTCAATATAATGTTTCAGGAGTTACTTTATTTTTCAGTGAAATGAATGATAATTAAAAAAAAACATTGTATAATTATATGAATTTCTCCAAATCTGTGCTTGTAAATACAGTATTATCGAAAAAACACCGTTTTATTTTTTTATGAATGTTTATTTAAGGAACAAAAATTTGAATCTATTATTCTTAAATTATTAGGGTTCCGTATCACAAAAAGGGGAAAACGGATTCCTTATACTTACGGATCATTGTGTTGTCCGTCTGTCGAGACCAATCGATGGCGTAGAGGTGTCAAGCTAAAATTACTATAAAATATTTATTCAGATACCTTTGATACCTTGGAATATAGAAAAAATCAAATTTCTAAATTTTTAGGAAGGGATTCGAACTCACACCCTATTTCAGTATTTTGAAAGATGCCATTTTTTATATTATTATTATAGTTAAATAATTGATTTAGTAGAAGAATGAGTGAAGCATCTATATAGCACGGCATGACATCACCTGACCGTTAACACGACGATAATTGGGTGGACTTCAGCTTAGGACAATGATTTATTTTACGAGTATATGCCTTGTTGTGCCTAAAAAAACAAAATGTGGGGTTCAGTTCCGCCACTCAATACGCAATGTCTTCCTTTGCTATCCTTTTTATATGTGGAATAAGCCGTGCTACAAAAAACAGGACGGAATGGGGAAAATAAGACCAATTTTTTCAATTTTTAAAATTATTTATTATCTTATCTATACATTTAATTATATTACGTTTTCCTTTATGAGACTTACTTGTTTAACTAACACAGGTTCATTACACATTTCTAAATAATATTATTATGATTTCTAAGTTAATTTTATGTTTATATTTACTTGTAAAGAAGTTATAGATGATAGCCTAAATCTTACTTTGTTTATAAGGTTTTCTGTAAATTTTAATAAAGATATCTAAATATTTTTTTACTTTCAGTGTTATTCTTTTATGAAATCTTAAAAACCAAATCGAACTAAAATAGGAAGGTCGATGAATATTCAATCAAACAATGACTCAGGGCGTTCAAAAAACATGGTACTAATATTTTTGGATTTTTGATTAATCACAATTTTTTCCAAAATTGTATATATAAAAGTGGAAATTGTAAAAATAATATAGGTTTCTCCAAAAACTCATCATATAGCTTTTACGAAAAATATGTTAAAATGTATATATTATAAGATGTTGATCATGTCTATGATAATTTACATTTATTATATTTAACGAACATCTCTAATACTGTGTTATTAGGTTAAGTGCATGTGATTTGAATTAAACATTAGTCTTATTTTAGTAACTGTTTTCAATGCATAAAATGTGCTTAAAGTGCCTTATGTAGTTAACGATTTATTAAAATTTTAATTATAGTGTGACGAGTTGAGATTGTGTGTAAATAGCTTAATTTAGTCTTCCATTTAATAGGATTCGAAGTGAGAAACTGATGACAATACACTCTATTTCTTGTTTTTTCTTCAATTTTAGTATATTATATGTTTTGTATCTTGTTTTGCCACAACTGCCTCAGATCAGGTTGAGTCAATAATAATAATAATTAGATAGTATCTAAATCTACGATTTTTCGCATATTCAAACAATTTTACTCTATATATAGCAAGGTAGACATAGGGAACCTAGTATTATTTCCTATGTCTTCACCGCGAAATCCTAGACTAGAATTAGGATTTTGTTCTTTGTTAAAGATACTGCTACTCATAATGA
>DVQM01002264.1:0-10369 GCA_018231645.1 Heliconius ricini | reverse complement strand
TATACTTAATTGACCTAAATACAAATAAATATAATATCAATTTAATATAAAAAATTCATATAGCTAAATGGTTACATCATTTACATAGGAGTACATCAAAGAAAATGATTTCTCTTCACATGTTATCAGATGTGAGTTCTTTTTCAACTTCCCGACCAATAAATGAAATTTTTAGTTTTTGTGCTTAGAAAATGGATAAAAACTATATTTAGTTTATAAAAGATAAAACCATTTTAATCCTACATTTTAAAACTATGCAAATGCTTATCACAGATAATAAAATCTGATTATGTATTAAAAGGGTGCATAAATTAGCAAAAATGCAATAACTTGATGAAGACGAAAAATTATCTTATCTACACGCGGATTTTTAATTAATTTAGTATGCGTAATTTCGTTTAAGTTATCGCGTTACTACGATATACAAGTTACGGTACTATTACAATAATTAAACATATTTAAATAACGTTATCTAGCCACAAACAGTGGATGACTAACGTTTACTGCGGCGTAGAATATAAAGTTTAACAATTAAAATTAGTTTACTTGACACGAGCTCTATTAAAACAGGCAAGAAAAAATATAAAATGAATGAAAGAGTGAATCGCAACATCTTTCGTCTTTTTTATACTTTTACATGTTTGGCAAAAATCTCGTAAAAGAAAATAATCAGGAGCTCTCATACTTTCCAGTTTTAGGTTTGATAAAAGTAACCAGTCCAGTCATGGCGCAGGGGCACAAAGTGTAACTGTAAAAAGTTGTAGGTTCAATCCCCACTCGCGGAAATGAAATATTTATTTAATTTTATATTGACATTTCTTCGCTTTGGTGTCGAGGCAAACCGCGGCGTTGAGTTTCGCCACTCAATGTGCAGTTCCTCCAGAATTCGGCGGAAAGTGGCGAGCGGAGTGCCATAACACTAGGTTCCCTCTGCCTACCCTGCTGTGTGCGGAATTCAGCATAAAGCTGATACAGCTATGTTTATAATTTGTTGACATCACTCCATTCGACTTTAAGAAAACGATATCTTGTTAATTTTATGTTTTTTAACAAAACCATTATATTTCAGCCCATCGTCTACGAAGGACAGGACAAGAACCCTGAAATGTGCAGAGTGTTGCTCACCCACGAAGTTATGTGCAGGTAATAACACCCTGGCAGGACGTTCCTCATATCTATCAAGAAATAAATATTGCTTGTCATCTTACAGCCTTAATTTCTCAGAACACGTCATAGAAAGACAAGAATTAATGGTGGTTACAGAGAGATGCTTATGTAGTTTTTCATAGAGCAATCTATATTTATAAAAAAAAATGTCGTATAAATTGAAAAAATTAAGAAGTTTGTAGCAATAAGTTTGTCACAGTAACATAACACTGAAGGAAACGTTTCATTTGCGGTACAATATTTCAAACTCAATTCCAGAGGCTGCGTAATTACAAAACTCTAGGAACGTCGCGAAGTGAATGTCCTTATTAATTTAACCATTTGTTTGGGGTGGTTTTTCCGGTCGTAAATGTAAGGGCCCGTTCAAACTGTAATGCAGATCGCGTTTCGCAGGTCAAATTTTCCTTATCTCCTTGTACGTTGCATTTTTCATATAGCATAGTAAACAAAGATAACCTAGTTTGAAGAATATCCTTCGTTCTCCGCTCACCTTTAGTAATGGGCGTAATATTCAATGGAACAAGTTTTTTGGAAAAGTTCAGTTTTTTTTGTATCTCTCGTATTTATCAGTATTCCTATTTAAAGTTTTTCATTTCGATTCTTCTCCTCCAAGATTCTAATAAGCTACTATGAAAACATTTTTTATTAAATCGAAAATGTTCCGCATATTGAAAGACAGATTAAAAATTAAAAAATGTTGATATCAAATTTGAAATCTTTTATTTTTATTTTACAATCTAAAAATAAAATTTACTGATTCTTTATTACTAAACATATCTAAAAAGTATTATTTTTTATTTTTACTCTCCATAAAGAAAAACTCGCAACTGCTAGCGGCATTATAGTATGAATCGGGCCTAACGCGTCTCGCCGCTCACGCATGTGTGTGACAACACACCGTATCTGTGTGAGCAATTAAAATTTTATTCTACCTTAGACGCTATATATTGTTCTCTTTCCTCGCGATATGTGTGTCCCTCTCCGACGTCTTCAGGGGAGGAGTCTCGAGGGAGTCTGTCCTTTCAATGTCTTTGCCCTTTGCGTCGAGGAGCCGCTATAGGGTGCGTGCACCCTGCGAGCGTTAGCTTAACCTGGATACGGCTTCCTTGTTTTATTCCATTTATTGTACTAATTTTCAAGGCTTTGTTACGAAATTATGTTTTCATGCTATGTATCTATTAAGGCTTGTGTTAACAAAAATTTCTGTCAACAAATTTGAATTGCAAACGAGCTATAGAGGAAGTTATAATTAATAAAAAAATATATAAAAATTACATTTAAAAAAAACAATGATTACGCATAAAAAAGTTATTTGAATTTAAGTAACCTAAAACTAAAATATAGTATGTTTACAGTCGTTGTTGTGACAAGAAAAGTTGCGGCAACAGAAACGAGACTCCATCAGATCCCGTAATAATAGATCGGTAAGTGTCATATTCTATATACGAGTACAAAAAAAATACTTATTGTTTATAGTATAGTAGCCATTGTATTGTTGTAATGTTCCAAATATTTTATTTTAGTGTTCTTTTAAATAGCTCCCTTTATACGCTCTATTATTATCTTCAAACACATTTAACATTGACAAATGTATTTTTGTAGACCAAAACTTTATAAGTTTTCTAAGTTTTCCTACCATTTTTATTATGAAAACGCTACTTATATATATTTTAAAGTTAGACAAAACATGAATATTGTGATAGCAAAATGGCTGTTCCACTATGATATTTTATCCTTAACTTCGCAAAATAAAAAGGTTCCTTCGTATGTGCATGTGGAAGGTAAATTAAAATGTTTGATAGACAAAGTTCCACCATTTACAATGAACGTTCAAACAAACACGACAACGCTATTGTTCGTCCACACAAACGTGCGCCACAATTTGCTCTTATAGCAAGCAGGCTATACCAGTAATTGGCTGGCGTCTCACGCTGAGTCATTCACTCATTCACTCGGATTCGATGGAGGAAGCTAATCAGACTGACAAATATCGAAATTTCAATAGAGTGAGCACTATCCAAAGGTGAGGGTACGTACCTTGCTGCTTTTATTTCGCGTCCTTTTTCGGGAATTCAATTGAGATAGGCGTCTCTCGTTTCGAACATCGCTCGATATTTGCAATTTAGGGTTGGTGGATATAACCGATATGGATTTATTATATTCTTTATTAACATTACACTAGATTTAAATCGAGTGATTATTACCAACTTATTATGCAAAATTATTAGTTAAAAATTGATTGTTAGCAATTTTTTATTAAATATTATACAAATTTTATTAAAATACTTAAATCATTTTATTGAATAAATATCTCTTTCTAAATCCTTTAGTGTTTATCTATCAGGTAAACATAATTATTTTGGTGTCGTGTTCATATTTGGTGACAGCCCTACCAATTCGTTTGTCGGTTTTGTAATTCGCTCGATTCAAATTTTTTGTACCTTGGAAACAAAAAAATTCAATGACGGCCTTTGTGTGCGAACTTTCCTTTGCTTTTCGACGGGGCATGAAGTTGATCCTGGAATTTCACAACCACGAATAAACTTGCGATATTGCGCCGTTTGATGTGTGGAAATTAAACTCTGCGCCGTGTCAGTTATTCATAATCAGAGAAAACCCGAAATAGGATTGACCGTTGAATATTTATAGTCTATTAAGTCTTTGAGTGTCGATATTTAAAAGTAACGACTTTATCATGAGGTTCCATAACGAAAAGAGTAACGGACGATAAGGCTAAACTCGGTACGTCACGACATATTAATCCATCAGCCATCCGCCTCACCCACGTAATGTACACTCGCGTACTAATGCCATAATTGAAATTGTGCAATTGCGTGCGAAACGACGCCAACGAATTCATCATGCTTCTTTTGCATTCGTGAGTAGTGCCTCTTTGTACTGGACGCGCTGTCCGATATCATAAATTTCGTTGATGTTTTAATTATTTTATGTGTCATAAAGGTTAATTTTGGAAATGAAAACGGCTCTTTATTGTATATGTAATTGTTTTTTATGAACAAATAATGATAACTTATTAATTGTGCGCAACACGAAGATACATTGACATTTAAATATTTGATGATTTAGTCCCGTATCGAGTGGTAGCCACGGTACGGTCGCGTTTGTGAGTAGTATCTATAGCCGAGCGAATAACTGACGTGACGGTAAAAGCAGCCAACAATCCTGAACCCTTCGAATCAGCAGCAATTTGTTAAGTGGATTTTTGCCCGAGACACGATCGCGGCTCGTTGCGCTTCTGTACACAATTTCATTATCTCCGCCCGCCGCCCGCCCGCCGCTACTCGCGCCCGGCTCTACTATTAACTTATGCGGTGCTGTATTCAGCTATGGAAATTTTCACTGAGCATATTTTTTACGGTTTTTTTTACAAACAAAAACATGCTTGCTTTAATAAAACGATGTTAACTTAAATATATATATATTTTTATAAAAAATAACCGCAAAAAAACTATTAATAGTGGTTTATTATTTTTTCATATAATATAAATTTATCTTTGCTAACGTTAGTTACATTAAATTCGAATGACATGCAAACAGTAGTAAAGAAAATATATAAGTGGCGCTACAACCCCTACGAAATTGTATCAATCCATAAAGGTGCAATTACAATCACAATATCGATAGGGGTGCAGGTACTTTAAGGGATGGACTTTCTAAATCAATTCCGACCCACGCGATCTGTCCCATCCACGCAATCACTTAAGGATTTTATGAAGCGTAATAATTAAGATGTTTTGTCGTGCTTCAATTTAAAGCGATAGTCGAGGGGGTATCAAACCATGGTCATGTTAAGCATATTGTGACCGGAATAGCTATTAACGGATTAAATAGTTGGTATATTTAAATGTTGTTTGGATATTAGAAACGAGGGATGCTAATTGATTACACTTCTTTGATTTAGAACAACAAAACGACTCCATTGAAATCGTTTTTGTGAACTTTTAAGTTTAGTTGTGTATATATGTTATTTTTAGGTAGAAAAATATTAAATGTTTCACATTTTTTTTTCTGAGTATATTTTTTTATAAATCTAATATTTCCATATATAATATTTATACGATTTCCATTTCATTCTAAATGGTAAAAGAAAAAACGAATGGATTTGACCTTATTCGACATATGGCTGGCATCTATATTACAATGGGATCTTTACACCCTATTTCGGGAGCGACAAAATCGATTACCAATTCGATATGACCCTCTCATGGTTGTTACTAGAAAAGTATATTTTATCCACATTAATAAGGCAACAGTGCTGCTTAATGTTAAAGTTATTAACACTTATTATCGAGCATATTCTAAAACACTATTATATGCTAAAAGTCCTTATCTTCACGTAAAACTTCACAGATTTCATAAGACCGCAATGAAAAATCTATTTGGCAGGCAAAATTCTAATTTTACATTAGGGAAATGTAACATTCTAAAACCGAGGTTTTCCCTTCCTGCAGTTTCCCGGTAATTTTCGGTCCTGTGAACAGTGGTAGGAGCGAATCACTGCTATTATATTATCTCATTAGATACGCCGCGCCGCCGTGCGCCTCTCTTTTCTTTTCGCCAAATAAATTTGTTTCTGAGCGGCTGATTTCTCTATTACTTTTTTGATACTTAGTGCTTTAAAAGAATGTTTTGTGTTCATTAATATTGACTCCTTTATTTTTAAATTTAATTTTTAGTAAACTTACTGTTCTCGCATTTTTTCTTGTAGAACAAAATATAAAATACCTCACATGTATAAGGAGATATGGGGAGTGAACTTAACCATAGGCAATAAATTTATATTAGAAATATAGTTTGCAAACACAAGTTTGTTGGTGCGCGAACTGAACAGGTTCGCCGTTCCACAGCTAAAGTTTCGATAACTTCACAAGTCTTTAATAATAGGTTTGCACTTGCTGTTAGGAGAGTGAGACTAAATAACTTGTAAAATATTGTAGGATTATAACAATGAAATATTATTGAAATATTTTTTTTTAAATATAAATTTATAGAATTATAACTACTTATTCCGAAACATTAAGGAAAATCAGCATACAAAGTGAGACATCACGGAAAAATTCGACACACTTTCAGCGTAATGTAAACCAAAAAGAAAACTGGTCCCAAAAGCGTACCCTAGGGAGGGCCGCGCTCCACAACGGCCCGATACAGACACGACGACTGGTGATTACGCCCCTTATCCAAGAGATAGCGACAGAAACTGTACAAGACTTAGCGACTAGGACCGCTTTCTTATTTCCTCCGACCAAGCATTTTCTTACCGTGGACTTTATCTAAAACTTCTGTTTAACTTAAATATTCTATGTAATTCTAGCGGTGGTTTTGATTTCATAAAATTACGAGCACTTTTGTCTTACCGCTTCAAGCAATATCATATTTGGATGTATCATTTGTATGTCATGAAGCAAATAAATCAAGGCAGTGCAGTAATGAGACGTCTCACTTCTGATTTATGTCAGTATATGCGGTACCCTCTGATTTTTCTGCTCGATAAGTCCGGGTGACGATCGTAAATTGAAATATGATAGAGTCGAAGTAATAAGCTTCTATAATCGCATCGACCCTTCGACTTCTGTAGAAACTCTGTAGCATAAATATTAAGTTTTTTTAGTCGATCTTTTTAGTATTTTTTTATTTATTTCAAATTTGGGTCACATGTTCTTTTACATGTTTACCATAAAATCAAATTTCTTATCCTGAAATATTGTGTTATGCGATCATTATTCGAAAATTCAAAATGGATTTGAAACTACTGTCATTCTCATAAACTTTTAAAGATACAAGATATGCACAATTCTCCTTGATTCTCTTTTGCTTAAATTGCATAGTTGTTATGAAAAATTAAGAATGCTAATTATGTGCATATATATGATATTTAAACTTCTGTAGACTAAAAGAGTGTAATAAAGTAAAAATACATTTCCCAAAAAAAAATATGATAGAATTTGGAAAAAAAATTTTTCAGTCTCAAATCAAAATATATCTCGCTAAATACCAGAGTAGACAATAATTTTTAACTTCCGTTTCCTTACAAGACCTTAAATATACTTTTATCCTAAACCATGTACAAGTCTTCTATCTCAATTTCGTCCTCATTTTGGATTCCAATACGTGATTCGTCGGTTCGGAAATTATTCGGTGAAAATTCACCATCTCGTTAGAATGTGCGATCCGGTCGGGCGAGGCGAGCCAACCGCTTGATAAATTGTCTGGAATAATAATGATGAATTGCAACTAGTCGGATCCTCGTGTTGTTTCTAATCTATGGACTGGTTTTTACATTACCATCTTAGAAGGTGGGAAAATTGTTTTATTTTAAAATTTTATTTTTGTTAGAATGTATAAAATTACACAAACTCCGTCATTTATAATTGTTAATATTACTGCTGTAATGGATGTACTTTACTCAATATGTTATATTACAGTATCAAATTTATGGTATTTTTGATACGTGTAATTCAGTTCGATCTACCTGTAATTCAGAAATAGAGAACAAGCATTTTATCATCTCTGAAAATCTTTCTTGAAAAATAATTTAAATATCAATCCAATTTTTTATATGGTTCCAAATTAGCGGCAAATCTGTTAAGAAGACGACTCCGGCCAATTTAATTAGTGACAGGGTTTTATCATCCTCTCTTTGCATCTTTTCTTGAGGAGTTTCGATTGTTATATTAGGTTTTTCCTAATATATAATAATTTTATTCTTGAAGTGAAATGTGAACAAAATATATAAATATTATAAAATTATCTTATATACACGTATGATTTAAAAATTCTGCCAAACGTATAATAATTTTATATTTTTGTAGGTATTTAAATTCAAGAAAACTGCGGTTGTCACTTTTATCATATCGCGTGTTCGTGGCTAAAGGGAGGTAAATACTGTCTATGTGAAGTATAAAACATTCATGTGTATTTTACGCTTCAGAATTCAATGTAAATTTCTTGTATTTTATTTAGTTTTTTTTTTAGGAATTTATAAAATTAAAACAGTTAGAAAGGAATTGTTAAATTTTTATGTATAACCTTAGAAAGCTTACTCTCTTTTAAACAAAAGATTCAAATACTATGTAATATAGTGTGATCTACATCAATAATGTTGTTGGGTAGGGAAAGGGAACCTAGTGTTCAGATACTCCGTTGCCACTGTTCGTAATTTTTTTTGAGACATAACGTGTTAAATGGCGGAACAATGTTGCGCTATTCTTGTAACCAGAGTGAGAGTATGAAAATATTACAATGATACGGACTGTATATACCAAATGGGAACCGAACCCAAGACAGTCGCGTTTACAGTCTCAGGCGAAAAGTAAAAATCAAAATACATATATTGTTTTGAATATTTCTTAATATTTTTATTTTATTCTCCCTCCATTTTCATAGATTATATCTTTCAAAAAATCCATTTCAAAGCAGAAGTCGTCATTCAAGTTCAATTATACCGAGTGCCATATTCAATTAGCCATCAAGATTCGAGGGTAATCATGACTTTTTATTTGATTAATAGCTCTTCAATTCCATGTTCTAATTGAAGTTTTCGAATACACTAATATCATCGTTTTAATATCCATTAGTTAAATGTTGGTGTTGGTTTAATTTTCATGAAAGTAAGTTTTGATTTAACTGACAAGGATAGTATGTTTTCTATAATTTTCACATGTTTTTTTCTGTATTGTATTTTTCGTATAGTGGATAACTTAAAAGAGAAACGAGTGTCATACAAACAAAAAAAATACAACTCCTCCCAATTACTCACTAATACTAAATAATAAATAGACAGTGCTAACAAAATTAAATTTCCCAAACTCCCACAAAATCAATTACAATATGACGTGAATAGTTAGAGCCAAACAACTTCCACTTACGAGCATATGCAGAGCTGTTAGCCCCCTTTGACTCGCAAGACGTCGGCGCGTTTATGTATCAATTAATTATTAAGAAGCTTCCTTTGGGCTCTTTGACGGGGACTGTGCAACAATATGGTGGTCTTGATTGCCTGCTTTGTAAATTGCATTAGTTGCGCTTATGTTTTCAGTTTCCGTTGTTTTAATAAATATGATGCAAAACTTAAGCACTGGACTGTGTTGGTCTATAATTTCATTTTTCAGCATCATAATGTATTCGCACATATAACAAGGGAAGGCAGAGGGAACCTAGTGCTAAGACTCTGGTCTCAGTTTCGAGGCTTTGCGTGTTGAGTTGCGAAATTCAACGTTGCGCTTTGCCTTTTTATCAGAGTAAAATGAAAATATTAAAAAAAAGTCATTCTTTGCCCCGATTGAAAATGAAACCCACTACCGTCGCGCTTACAATTGCACGCTTGTGCCACTGCCCCACATCGGCCTTTTTGCATTTAATTATAATATTCCAGTGTTTTGGTATAGTAGAGATATGCATATGTGATGAATAATAGAATTGTACATTCAAAGTCTACTCCAGTTAAGTGTTAAAGTGTAGGTTACGATGAAAATGGCCCAGATGCCGAATTTTCTTTTTTATTATAAAAACTATATTTTTTACAGCAACAACAAGTGAGCTTTGTTACATTATTCATTGATAAAAAAATTTGATTTTGATTTGACACGATTTTGATTATGATTTCATATGGAAAGTTTGAAATTACAATGGGACTCTTATTATTATCACATAATATTTTCATATATTAACAATGACATAAAAGGTGAAAATATCTTGACCAAGCAAAGTATTATAAGAATGGAGGGTAGTTTCGACGTATTTGAGCAAACATATCGTGGGCTGCCTTTGACGACGGCGCCTTCGATTGTCACTGTAAATCCAATTTTCGCTTTATATCGCACTCGGGGTGATGCAGTAATAGACTCGATATAATTCGTATCGAAAAGTACTCCATTTGAATTGATTTAAAGTTGTAATGGGGGAGGAGAACTAAAATATATAACAGTCTCGCTTTTGTCAGCTGGTATATTTTTTTATGTTTCTAATAAGTATAGACGAAAGGACCTTATATAAGCTAGACTCAATTGGTTTTTTCTTAAAGGACTTAGCAGACATGATAAATTGTTTAATTAGAGATTTTAAATTAAGAATTAATGATGGAATATTACATTAATGAATACGTATTTACCATATATTTTTCCGATATAAAAATGTTATATGTTCATATGGTATAAAAGAATATAAATTCAAAAGAAATTCA
>DVQM01002263.1:0-10369 GCA_018231645.1 Heliconius ricini | reverse complement strand
ATTTTGAGGTTGCGAGTTCAATTTTGAATTTGGGCGAAAATATTGTTTATGTATAAATTATATACAACTGAAAAGTTCTGTTGATCAAATTTGGCTAAGAGTTTTTTTCAAATCGAAAATTTTTAGGTTTTCAAAATGAAAACCTAAAAATTTTCGATTTTACGTATGTATAGAAACTTTTACCCTGGCCGGCAACTTTAAAGGCAGGTGTGAGCTTACTAGGCCAGCTGTACTTTGTTTTCGAGAGGAGAGTGAATATTTAAATGTAATATAAACAATAAAGGAATTATATTTTCTAAAATAAAAAGCTAAGAACGATGATCGACGTTTAATTTTCTTAATGGTAAAAAAAACTCAAAATAAAAATTTCTCGTATCACAACAGAGTATATTGGGTTCACACAATGAAAAATCTAGGTTCCCAACCTGGAAAACACCCAAACTCTCACACACTCACCCTAGCCAAAGCCTGGAATCCAGCATCAGTGAGATGGGCGCACTGCGCCAGCTCGAGGGTCACCAGCTCAGGGCAGTGTGCCGCGACGGCGCTCAACGCAGCGTCCGTGAGCCGTGAGCATCCCGATACGCATAATCGACGCATGGACGGGCCGAGTTTTGATATTGATTCGTCTGTTAAGTTCTGAAAGGGCAGAGGGTTTAATTTCTGAGATATAGTTAAGAAGCAATTGTAAGTGTGGTGGTTGTGGGTTTGATTTCGATAAGGAGAAATTAATTATTTTCGTTTCTCGCTCTGGTAAAGGACAAGGAGTGACGTTGAGTTGCTGTACTCAACACAAAAATTCGAGGGAAAAATGGAGAACGAATGTTTTTACACTAAGTTTTTAATTTGCTGTATGCATAGTAGGTTAAACCAAAAATATTCTTAGTTAGTTTCTTTGGTTTAACAAGCTTATCTCAGGAAGGCTGTTGGTAATATTACGTCACGGTCAGAAGTTTTTTTAGCTTAATGCTGTATCCCACAGGGTGGTTAAAGGGAAATTGGCAGGAAGCCACGACTTGCCTCACGGTCAGAGTTACCTAAGACTACGATATTATAGAATTATTCGAAGCCAGTCGAGGCGTAGGGGCACAAACGTGCGACCGTAACCGAAATAGATTGTGGGTTCGATTCCCCCTCAGGAGAATAAAATATTAAATATTTTTATTCCTTCACTCTAGTAACAAGGTAAAAGTTATGTTATGGCATTAAAAATAATTATACGCTTACATCACATCCCTGTACATTGAGGACTTCTAAGTCTGGGCAATATGTCGCTAAGCAGGAAACTGCCTTGTCGTTTACGTTTTTACATCCTAAAAAAAAACCTATATTATTATTAATAACTAAGGACGTTTGTTGCAAGTTTTAATAATAAAAATAATATTAACAGTTTCAAGTTAAAAAAATAACAAGAAAAGTAATTGACACTACAGTCAAAATGTTTTTTTCAACTACCCTCCAAAAAAAAATTTATCTTACAATTTTTTCCTTACTCGTATTTCAACCCACTGCCCACAAGTAAGAAGTCACACACATACCTCTACATATAAAACTCTTCAATTTAGGACATCCGCGGGCTAACGCTTCGACGCCATTTTCCGTTATAGATTGACACCAAGATACGTTCACATGTGTAAGAAGCTGAAATAGAAAAAAAACTTTATTAATATTTAACCAGAGGAAATATTTATGTAAGCAGTGGGAGTGTGACTGCATAGTTGTGGGTTCGATTCCTACTCGGGGGATTGAAATAATTGCATTTCTTCACTCCGGCAATAAGACAAAGCGCCGCATTAACACGAGTGGAATGCAAGGCCGTAAAGATAAGTTCACATTGCCTGCTCTGATATATGCGGGATAGTGCGTGTGGGCTTTTTTAATAGATTTAAAGGCTATTGTGGTGTAGTGGAAAAGTGACTCGATTGAAAACAGAATAGTTATGAGCTATACTAGAAATAAAAAGGAAAAAAAATATTATTCATGTTTCGGTAAAGCTAGTTTAAATTCGGCGTAGGGTTTCGCCACTCTATATATCAATTTAGACGTAAATATTTCTACAGGCCGGACTTGAACCGATTGTCGCCTTAAATAATTAAATGTTTAATTATACTACAAGCTCTTTTACATAAGTTTTCTTTTTAAATTATTAAAAGAATATATAAGTACTTACTGGGCATCCATCTGATAAGGCTTTTAACGATATATCTGTTATACTTGGACACGAGTCGAGGTTAATTCTGCAAATAAGAATAATCTACATTTTTTATATGAAAAAAAAAAAGAATAAAAGCAACACGTCTAAATTTATTGTTATAATCTTGTATTCTTTCTTTTTTTACATAAATTGTAGTCTATATTATTCTGATGTGTGAACTATATTGCTGTAAAGTTTTATCTCAATCCGTTCAGTAGTTTTTACGTCAAAGCGAAACAAACATTTATCCTCACATATGTTTAAGTAAGAAAGAAATTTAAAAATAAAAGAAAAATCGATCTTAATTCTAGACTAAAATAAATATATATATATATAGGTTTGATAACGAAATGGTTCTGCATTCGACCCTACTCTGGGAAATAAATTATTTTCACTTCCCCACTCTGACAAGACAAAGCGCGGCGTTAAGTAACAATGAAGTTCCCTGTTCCTACCCTATTTGCGGGTTAAAAAGTGAAGCTGATGAAAGAAATAGGAGATTTAAATATAGTTCAAAATGTATTTAGATATAGCTCGCTACATGTTCAATACACTCCCCTGCCTTGAGTGTGAAAGCGGCTCTGAAGTTAGCTGTTAGCTGAAGTTAGCTGTCAGCACAGATTTGTCTGTAAGATTTTTCTTATCTTTGAATATGTTGTTCCGAGCCGAGTGCACAATGCGCAAAAGTTCAGAAAACCTATACTCAGGACGGCCAAGAACGTACTTTAAAGTATATATTAATAAATAATAAATTATACATACTTTTGTAATTTCCCACACTTCCTGCCGAGTGCTTGACAAGCTTGGTCTGTTAGTTTCTTACATTTGTTCAAGTTCAAATCCTCTATGTTCGGACATGACTGTAAAGGAAATATGTATTAAAAAAACAGCATTGTGCACAATTTGTATTAGTGGTATTTTACCTTTTATACTGTATCTTATATATAACCGACTAGATAACACAGTGACAAGGAACTCTTTACTCCGCTTTCCGCCCAAATTAGCGACACTGATAACTCAGAATACTCAGTGAAACATTTTTTTTTATCTGATCGGAGAATGTAAAATAATTCAGACCCGCGATTTGTAATTGAATAAAAAAAATATATAAAACAGCAGGAATTGAACCGGTTACCTGCGCCAAAGACTTAATCGAACCGTCAGCGATACTCTCACATCCTCTCAATGATAGCTGTCTGAGAAAACCACCGCAACGTTGCGATATATTTTCTATTACAGGACCCTGCAAATAAAAGACAAATACTTTTTTAGCCTCACGCTATATTGCACAAATAGCAGAATAGGAATAGAGAGAACCTGGGAACGTAATGTTAAGCTGTTACTTACCATTAACACTTCAATTCCCCAGTTAACGCTGAATTCTACAAGCGGTGAGTAGCGGAACTCAACGCCACGCTTTACTTCGTTACCAGAGTAAAGAAATGAAAATATTCGTTCAATAAAATTATTTTTCAGTGTAAAGATACAAAAAATATTATATTATTGTAATTGGTCTACCCATGACCACAGACTAAATACTGTGAAGTGCTCAAAACATTGAGTTTCAAAAATAATACTAAATATATGACCAAAGATTTTTATATATGACAACATTCCTCACCTCTACATCTCTTTGGAAGTCAAACAAATCTATTCTTTGCCAATTAGAGCCGTCAAGAGCTAGGATATTCCATAGTTTTGATACCTGCAAAATAAATAAATAAAAACATTCAAATATATAAAAAAGAATTAAATATAATACTATATTCAAAAAAAATGCTTCAAATTCAATAATTCACTCTATTTTAGCAGATTAGCCAGAAAGTAACCTAGTGTAAAATTATTTGCTGTTTATTTATACTCTGAGTAGAAATCAAAGCCACTAGCAATGCCGCTACACCACAATGACTTCAAGTTCATTTAATAAACAAATAAAAATTAAATTTAAAATAACTTTTATCTTTTGATTTCAAAATAATTACAATATACTGAAAATATATTGACTGACCACTGATCGCATTAGTGGTGCAATTTCTTAAAATTTTATTTTAAAAAAAAACTAAGTCCCTAAGTTTTCTTAGCATGGATCACATCAATAAAATTTAATTCCCTTTTTGCCATAGTCGAGTAATAAATAGACTAAAACAAAACATAAAAATTTCCAAATCCAAATTTGTCTATCTTGTAATTGTGATGTACATTATAGTCTCTTCTATATACAAGAGATGCATACTAAAGAAAAATTCTTAGAATGGATCACCTTGAGTGAAAATCGTACCCACCACCATCACATTTAGTCATAAGCTTTCCTACTGCATGTTGCATATTGAGTGGCAGAACTCAACGCTGCGCTATTTAGCCTTGGTAAAAGAGCAAAGAAATGAAAATATCACTTACATACATTAGCTTCACGTTGCATCTATAGCTGGGTAGTCAAAGAATACGGCGCACCAAAGGCTATTTCGTTTTTCGTTCTTTCCTCAAGAGTATATACTCTTGACAATGAAAATATTAAAAATAATAATTTGACCCTAAATAGGAATTGAACAAACAAGCTTGGCGTTACAGTTACATGCTTGTGCCCCTACACCACAATGGCCACAATTTTTACTGCATACTTTATTATTGCATGATAAATACATTGATTAAATGTAGATAAAAGTAATTAAGTACAAAATAAAATGAGGCCATTGATCCAAAATAAACAAATACATTCTATAATTCAATTTACTACAATAAACAGAGAAAACAATGAGATTCATTATTATTATTTTTTTCTATAAAGACTTTTATTAACAGTTTTTTATTCACAAGACTGAGAGCATCTAATGTCAACAAACTCTTGCCTGTATTAGAGACATTGCATGTCTCTAATACAGGTAAAAAAAGTATTAAGTTCCAGCACACAGTTGGAACTAAGCACCATACTTTCATGCTTTAATATTAATAGAATGAATTCATTTCCCAAACTGAGGAATGAACTCTTTCCCACTTCATCACAGTAGCATCTATTTCAAACTTCTTAACAATATTTATAATTATATATAGGATTATGTGTGAAGCTAGAAAAAAACAGAAATATTTTATACCTGAGCACATCTGCATAGTGAAACCACATCCAAATAGGATAATATGCGTAGTAATAACTCTTTGGGCAGCTTTTTGTTTATGTGATTGTCATCCTCATGGGAGAAGCGAGAAATCTGAAATTATAACGAAAAAATAAATATTATTAAACATATTATTAAACATATTTTTTTAAATTACCATTGACAATTTGATGTCAAAAGATGTTAATTTATATGAAATACAAGAATATAATTTGGTGTTTTTTATTATTTTTAGGAACATAATGTACTAATTCCTATCAATATTATTTGAGTAAGGAAACATATAAAACAAGAATATGACTGAATGGTTTTTGTTACTTTTAGAACCATGGAACCAAAGTAACCATGAACTAAAGTATGTTAATCAGAATGCAATACACCTCTTAAAAAAATCGTAATAAATAATCAATATTCCTTGACACTAGAAGTTTTTACTTTTCTGTAGAAAAAAAAAATACTATTTGTTATCCTAGAAAAAAAATTATGTAGGTACTCATTGTAACTTACATTAATTATTAACTAATCACTTACAATCATCATATAATTTATAATAAAAAAGAAAACAATATATATAACTAATTATTATAACACAAACTAATTGTAAAATCGTAATTACTAGATACACTAATGAAACATAAATCACAAACCATTTAATATAAATAAAAACATAAAATCAATATAAAATCATCATACTAAAAGTATATTTAGATAGAAACATTGTATATATTCAACCTATATATATTTCAACCATTTCTAAGTCTAAATGAGCAATGTCTTCACATAACGGTAATAAGTTTAGCGAACTTACAGGGTGACTGAACTTCATGATTACATTAAATATCCAATTTAAATTTATCATCTCATGTGATAAACAAAAGAATAAATAAATGTGTTTTAAAAATATTTTGTTTGTTATGTTATTTGAAGCAAATATTAAACGGTTTAAAAGTAAATAAGGATTGTAATTGGCGTTTGTGAACAAAGAAAATTGTTATAGATATATAATATATCTATAATATAATGTCAGCTGTTATACAAAACGAAAACACAAACAAAAACGCAAATAGATATCTTACCTCGAATTTGTTCCTACCGGAATAAGTCATAATCGGGAACGGCGTCACCTTAGCCACAGTGTCTAATTTCTATTATCGTCACTTTATATTTAAAATTATAAGTAATTATTATAAAACAGCAAATATGGTGGATATTTGATTTTTGTAGCCGATGCGCTCTACTCCGTTGTTCGACTAATGTGTCGTTCTTTAATTTTATTGACAGACATTTTAAATGTTAATGATTACCTTTTTTTTGTATTGATAAGATTGATAAGCAATTTATATGTTTATTTATACTATTATTAGTTTATTCATTAAAAGATAATGTTTTGTTTATATATAGCTATTTTTTATTCATAGGCACAAATTGAGTAATATGATAATTTCTGAACTTATTTGCTTTGACGTTTTAGTTTCAACAACAGATTAATTATATTAATGTCACACATGACGGTTGAATAAGGCAATTTCACATGAGATAATATTTAAATTATAAGATATACGTTATTTAAAGTCTCAAGATTAATGTTATTCTTATTTTGTGAGTTGAGTAGTTTTATATCCGTTGTTTTATTATCTTAAGGGAATTAAATAAATTAGTTATTTCATAAATTCAAAATCTTTATTACTGTATTATATGGTATTTGCTTAACAATATTTAATAACATATCAGTCTTGATTTCAATAAAAATAAAGATTGAGTTACTAGCACCCAATATTAATGATATATCTCCTACGTCAATCTTCGATTGTTCCATATATCTGTCCAATCTAGAGACTGGATAATTGTTCCATATATCTCTAGATTGGATAGATATATGGAACAAACGAAAATTGGCGTAGGAGATAGATTATTAGTATTGGGCGTAAGTCAATCTAATCATGAATTCACAATAAAACATTAACATCTTAATTTTCAAATTCTAATATACTAATAACTCGAGCAGATACTCCGAAGCTGTAATTATTATTGATATATTAAAATAGGACTCTTAACTATTAAAGAAATAAAAAAATAACATACATTTTTAATTATTTAAGAGTTTTGACAAACGGATCCGCTATGGGATTTTCAATTTTTTCAAATGGATAATATGGATGTGTTTGCCAAAAGGATGGGAACGTATATCTTTTATGCGTTTCAAATTTGTTTATAGTCTGGATCTCTTCTGGTGTGAGCTCGAAGTCAAAAATATCGATATTTTCTTTCAAATGCGAGTATTTGACCGTTTTGGGTATAGGTACTATACTTCTATCCACCTGTGAAATTAGGTAAATATATTAATTAATAATTTGAAAGCCTAATCGGGAAATTTCATATATAGCTACAGGTAATATAAATACAGAATTTTTTTAAGCATATAATAGCTAGTGAATAATTAATTAATTAATAATGATTAACAAGTTAAAAAATATTATGCTGTAAAATTTGGATTTTATTGAATTTGTAAAACACGAGATTTTTGATATTTACAACCTTACATAAAAACTCACTACACTAACATTGCGAGTATTTGACACTAATTTGTCATTTACGGGTAAGACGAGAAGGAAAATTCATAAGACATTTATTTTGTTACGTTTTATTGCTAGATTAGCAATACCAATCATCAGACGGGTAACCATAGAACCAAATATAAGCTGTGACAAGATTTTAAGTACAACGTCTACGATTGGTCAAACAATAAAAAAGGATAGATATCAATATAAAATGTTTTTTATTAGAAAAATGGCACTATTTTGAAAATATCCAAAATTATATTGTTACAGAAGAGGCACAGAGAGAATGTACTTTTCAGATATTCTGTTCCTAGTTTTTCTTTGTAGTGGCATATTTTTTTACGAATTTGTATGACTGTGAGTCTGTGTGTGACTAAGTCCCAGAATTCTGAAATGTTCATTTCCAAATATATTGCCACCACTATTATATAGATACAAGTATATAGTTATTTATGCAAACCGATAAGAATTAAAAGAGACAGGCAAGGTTTAATTTGAGAGCCTTTTGTTAATGCCGAAAAATGGAAAGAACAAGGCGTTTAGAAAAAAGTCTTTAACATTTGTCCCATAGACTTTGAAGTTATAATTTATTTATTTAGTGACCATTAAAAATTAATATACTTTTATACCATTCACACTTACCAGCCATCTCAGTACCACTTGGGGCGTAGTTTTTTTATATTTTTTAGCCATTTCCGTAAGCATTGGATTATCGGTCTTTGGTCCAGGGAATAATATGCCAAATCTCATTACCAAAGAACCAAATGGACTATAGCCCATTACTACAACGCCTTGAGATTGAGCGTAACTTACTAGCTCTAATTGAATCATTTGTGGGTGAACCTGAAGTTAATAAGGACAAAAAATATGAATATTTAAGTAATATAAAAGAGCGGCCCCTGTAGCGTAGTCCACTGAGACATAAGTGTGGTGTTTGTGGGTGCGACACCTACTCGCGAAAATTTTTAAATTTAAATTATTTTAATTTTCCTGCTCTGGTAACAAAAGTTATGCGTTGAATCTTAGCCACTTAAAAATCAATATTTGAAAAATTAGATGGAAAGTAGGAAATGAATAATCCCCTCTATTCTTCCTGTGCTATGTGGGCACGCACAAAACTGCTACTTATGAAAAAAATACATATTACACTCGCATAATGTACATTATAATTTATTTAGCACTTATACCTCAATTTGTAACGCTGCAGGCTTTATATTACCGTCCTTGATAACGCGCTCCAGTTGTTCCTTATTAAAATTAGAAACTCCAATAGATTTGGCGAGACCCAACTGCACAGCGTCTTCCATCCCCCGCCAAGTTTCCATATAATCAGTTTGACAATAAGTGTAGTCGTCCTGATTATAGTGGGAAAAAAATGTTTGTTACTCAACAGTATTTTTATACAAATTATATTAAATCGATTTATACTTTATATTTTTTTAAAATCGATTTATAAGTATAAGGTACAATAATTAGATATATTGATAATTAACTAGCCTTTTTAGACCTTACCCTTCGAAACAAAAATGTAAGGCCCAGTCATAATATCAATAAAATCAAATTTTAAGTAATGAAATCGACTTAAAATTTTTGTCAATTAATTAATTACTTATATTCTACATCCCCACTCCAGAATTATGCTGAACATCCTCGTAAACCTTTTTTAATTAACTTATACCGTTCCCTTAATTGAAATATATTTAATTAAAATCAAAAAAGATCGTCATGTATTTCTGACTTTTCGTTTCTGAGAATTTGGTAGACAAATTTTACGTATACTGCCAAATTCCAACAATGTCATAGACATCTGTCAAACTGATAACCTGCTTTTTTAAAGTTGATTAATAAACTATTATAAACTAAATAAACTATTACCATTCTAAACACTTAAACACTAAAACATGCCAGCTGTAAATAAAATATAAAAATTTAAATGCTCACATTTAACCCCATAGGCCAGTGCATAAGAAATAAATCGACATGGTTTAGTCCCATTTTATGAAGTGAGTCTCTGATTGATTGCACAACTTGCTCTCGTTTATGTGAAGTGTTCCATAGCTAAAAACATATTAAAATTACACAGTATACAGAAAGAAATAAGATTAACTGACAATATTACGCCAAAAGTTACTAATTGTATTAGTTATTTATACTAAATCAGAAAACATAGCTTTCATTTTCCTAATATACATATTACACTTGCAACAAATTCATAAATAAAATATATGTACAACATTAATATTACCTTAGTTGTAATAAACACATCTTCTCGTTTCACAACGCCCTGGTCTATTTTAATTCTCACTGCCTCTCCTATTTCTTCCTCAGTGCCATATATAAAGGCTGTATCAAAATGTCTAAAGCCTACATCTATACCTTTCATGATTACATCTCGAAGTAGTTTATTATGTGATTTTACCATGCCATTCTGTAATTGTAATATATATATATATATAAAAAAAAAATTAAAATTAGCTTCACGCTATATCCCGCACACAGCAGGGTAG
>DVQM01002262.1:0-10370 GCA_018231645.1 Heliconius ricini | reverse complement strand
GTCTTAACACTAGGTTCCCTCTGTCTACCCTGCTGTGTGCGGGATATAGCGTGAAATTTCATTCAAAAAAATCAATTAAATCAAATTTCAATGTCACATTACTATTTCAATTTTAGATATTATGAATGGCCATTGTATATTTTTTGTGCATTACTTTTTGCTTTTGTTGCTTGAAAATAAAAGATTTTTATTTTTTTTATAACACATTTCAGTACACAAAAAGCAAAAAAAATAGCTTTTTCTTTAAAAATATATGATTAACATACAAGTTTGTTACATACATTATTAGAAAATTTGTTTCGTATTTGATGTCCAACTTTAAATTATTTGTAACAAATTCTTAATAGAAGCAAAAACTTTAGTAGCTGTAGAAGGAAATTATTTGCGGCATTCTTATAATGAAGAGAATACATCAAATTACTATAAATATATTTTCTTAAGAAATCAGAATTTTTTCCTTTAAAAATATCAAAGAAAAGCAATCAGAAAATACGTTTAGTATTTAAAAAGAATGTTGAAATGAATTTAAAATCTACACCGTCCTTCCGTCAAATGAAATGAATATTAAAAAAGCTAAAGTGGGTAAAATGTAATAACACTAAGTTAAACGCGAAGAAAAATTAGCAAATAAATTAGCATTGAAGGGTTTAACCATCTCGGGTTACCCTTTATGATATTATCCCTTTGGGCGGGGTCCCTCGTACCCGTCCTCCGGATTCACTATAAACGAATTTGAAATATTGTTTTAATATTAACTTTATTTGAAAAACAACCACCTTTTGTATGAAAAAAATATATGCATATGTTAGAATTTCTTATTTTATATGTGAAGATTGTATTGATAAATAGTATTTAAAATAACTGTAAAATACAACAAATAACTAAGAAAGTACATAATATAAATAAAAAAGTTTAAGCGTTAAAATGTACTTCAATACATCTATTTAATATTTCACCAACTCATTTCAGAAGCGCTTTAAAAAATTATACATCGTAACGCGTCGGCTCAAATTTTGCGCCACGAACGTTCCATATTTCAGGTTAAAAAGCGGGAAATTCCCAGTCATATTTACTCGCCACCCCACGGGGAGGCTGCAAGACGAATGCCTGACGTCTAATTGGACTCAACGTCGCTAGGGATTGGAGGTAGACGCTCCATCACTTCAACAGTCGTATTTGTCCACGCCTGCTCTCTTCAGCCCAGTATATGATTTAGCACCAACCCACTAACTTTGAGAAATAAACAACGAAATGTTTCTCTTTTAACGTTTAACGACTACATCTAATTTTGGACGTTAATTACTATACAGTCAATCAATCATACGTAATGGTGCATTATAAAATATTTAGCACCAACAAATTTGTAGTCGATAAATATATTTTTTACTTCCATTAGGTCTTATTAAAATTGCGTTTATTGGTCGTAAATACTGAATCAGAGCGGTGCGGAATCAGAAAAACGGTAGTGCGACGCTACATTTTCCAATTACTGGCGGACATTGGTCCGCAGTGGAAAAAAATGGACAAAATCTCATACATATTGTAGGAAACAACCGATACCAATCTGCTAGTTAGGTTATCAAACGAGGCTACTGTGCAGTACAGTACGATACAGAAACTCATGGAATATTCAAGAGATGAAAGCGGGATGCAATCGGGATACGTTGTTGCAGTGAAACATTGCAGTCGTTGGGACAAAGGGAGGTTTATGGTGTTAAGCTTTTAGTACTTTTTCCTTTAATCTTATGTTCTGTTTCGTTTCACGTGTGTGGAGTTTAGATTTAGTGTTATTGCTACTATGCATTGTTAGGTCGTTACCTTCTATGTTTCTTCCATAATTCACCACATAATGATGAAATCTATGGTTTTATGTAGGTTGATGGTGCAAGGCGGTGCTTAGCGTGACACTGCAAAACCGGATGTTATTTGCGACGGTAAATTTTATTATAAGAACCATTTTTAAGCATGCCTTTTTTATCTTCTTTATAGGTTTGCATTGTGCAGACTCACCCATAGACATAAATCAGCATACCGTGTTACAGTACTGTACCTATTTACTGTAAGCCAAGGAAAATATTAAAAGAAATAACGAAATTCTTTTGGAATACCATATAAATTGCTTAACTTTGCTCTCTGTGTTTGCCACCCAATATTAATTATTTGGAAACTTTATGCTAAAATTATCTAAAACAAAATTAACCTTACAAACAGACCAACCTTAAACTATTATAATACCTGAGTAATTACCAATTTTGTTTCTTTTCAAGCATCAATATTTACTTCTTAATTAAAAAAATATTCTTATAAGAGATTCCATCGTAACCACCAGTTAATGATAACCATGAGATGTTCACATGAAGAATCATTATCTACACGCTCAGTGTCATTAAAATGATGTCCATGCGTTGTCATCATCATGTTCTGGCCGGTACAAAGCTTAATTGAACATAACTGCCGGTTTGTCTTTCACGTAATTAATCCTAAACATATATAATTAGGCTTTGTTTTTTTTAAAAGCTTCCATATAATGTATTTTCGAGTTGTAAAAAAAAATTTATTGCGAATTTTATTTTTTTAGTGCCGAATTCGTGTGTAAATCAACATCTAATGTATAATTTAAAGTAAACGAAGGGTTAAGTGAGGTCATGTTTTTGATTTTTTTTTATGTCACCAAATATCTTTTTTAATTTACTAAACGTAGATGTATATGATATGACATTTAAGTATATGTTTATCTATATTGAAAATTGGAGCCTGACGCGACTAGTTATAGGTTTGATCCCCACTCGGGGAAATTAAATATTAATTAAAATTTATATTTCTATTTTTTCGGTCTGATATCTATGCCACTCAGCATGTAGTTCCTCGAGAATTCGACGGAATGTAAGGAACGGAGTGTTTGATCCTTGTGTTAACAGGTTTTCATGTGCCTACAGCTCCACACACCTCAGCTAGACTAGACAGTTGTGGGCTCGTTTCATTTATTTTCATTTATTTGAACTGGTGGCAATACAAGTTGCGGCGCCAGGATCTGCCACTCAATTTAGCGTAGTGATTGACAAGGCTCCCTGTCTACTCTGCTATTCGATAAATCAAGTTTTTTAGCCCAAATTCTTACTAAGTATACAGTTTGTTATTTAATATTTCTACTTTTAAACAAAATAACGAAGATAACAGGTTTACACTAAGTCCCTTCTATCTATTCTGCTAAATTGAAAATGTATATCGATAAAAAAAGTAAACCACACTCATATAGGCATTTTTTATCATGGGACACTTCCAGAATGATCTAATCTCAATAAAAGATAATATTTTATGTACGAGTTTGTCCGTCTCCCGGCGGCAGCTCTCTCATATATTAACACTTATGAAATATAGCTGTTTTTATGATCTACTATAATATGGATTGGCCATAAAAACATATCAACCTTGATCTATTTGAACTTTTATTTAATTTTTTTTTGATATAAGTTCATATTATACATAGGTTAAATAAAATACTTGCACATTACAAAGGGATGTAATATAAAAATAAGTTTAAGTGAACGAAGCCGCGTTCGAGTCCCTAATATACATTTTTATATTTTGCTTTAATTATATTTATACTAAGCTTAAAAATATCTTCGGATAACATATATATTTTTACACTTTTAAATTTTTATTTAATCTGTATATTAAAGACGGTGGTCGTCGCCCTGAACGGCACACTGTGTAAATGAGACGGTTGTATGTAAGTTAGATTTTTTACCAGACAAATAAAAAATCATTTGTATTAAATTTTGTAAGTTTCAAAATAGTGACATCCGTCCGTTTGTTTGAAAACCATATAAAATGCTCAAGCTAATATTAACAATTTAAAGCAGAATCTCATATTTTAAGTCACATACATACTACACATTTATTTTATCCTTATTGTAAAATAGAAAATCTATAAAATGTAATAAAATAAAAAAAATAAATTTCAGTTTAGAGGTTAGTTGTGCCGCAGAGGGACAAATGTAAATGTGCCAGGTTGTGGGTTCGATTTCCAGTCTAGGAAATAAAATATTTAATATTTTTATACCACTACACTGTAAATCGTTACCAGAGGATCCTTCCTCAACAATAAAAAGATTAAATAAAAGATGAAACTTGCGGCGTGAGTTCCACCAATCTACACGCAATGCATCTAGAATTCTACGGAAATGGGTAATGAAAGTGCCTTAATGGGAACTGAGTGTCTTAACACTAAGTTCCCAGGTTCCCTTTGTGCGGAACGTGAATCTTAAAAAAATATCAAATAAATAACTTATATGAATATTCTAATATTAAAGTTTCAATATAAAAGCTCAAAGCTTTCACACAAAGAATATTTAATAGTAAAAGTGTGGTTTCAGGGGATTACGGGCACGCCTATATCATCGCGGAGGCGCGTCAAATTTTCATTGCGTCTCTGGGGAAATATGGCGGACGCGTTATCGATGTTTTAGTGTATCGATGATTTTGGGGTATACGAATACCTACTCGTACATAGCGTATGAAGTATCATCAATTTTTAATACGCAGATAGTAGTGTGTACTGGTCTTTTATTTATTTTTTACTGTCCCCTAACTTTCTTATTTTTTGAGGTATTATTTAAAAATTTGCTGATAAGACAGCATGTCTTCTCAAAAGAAATTAATGATTTAAAATAAACTTAGTGCCTCAATCACACATCTCTGTATGTATATATATCAAAAAAAACTTGAAAATAAATCCTACGTATATGGCAATAATACTTTCTTTAAACTTAAATTAAACATTATCATTATATATTCTAGAACAAGGTTAAAATTTTAAAAACGAATTCTAAAATCGAAGTAGTATGAAAACAGAAATCAATGACTATTTATACTATGGCCTGCATTTATAAATCATAAATATATAATTTATGAATGAAGAAGACATCTCAAGATCGATTTCAAGCTTGAGAGCGCCTCATAAAGTTACTTTTTTCAAACTTTATATATGCATGAAACAGTTTTGCTTATGAATTTTGACTGTAAAGTATCAGACATCATCACATTTCACTTTGGAGGAACGCATGTAACGCTGTATTGGAGCGAGGGTGGTATCAATGTTTTATTATTCTGATGATTTGTTGGGACTATGCAGAAGCGAAAAGTTTCAATGTATAAAGATGGACATGTTTGTCCTTTTTTGTATTGTATAGATTGCAGTGTAATTATACAGGTAACGATCGTGGGTTTGATTCCCAGTCGGGGAAAGAAACTTTTTCATTTTCTCGCTGTTGTATGCGAGCAAGTATAGCGAGGAAGCTGTGGGGATGAGTCACGAATCCTGAATGAAATATAACACTAGAATGTATTATTTCTATTTTTTCATTTGAATATAATATAAAAATAAGACACATATTAATTCACCATCTTTACATAAACAACAAACCTACTCCACCAAACCTTAACTATACACTTATACGGTATCATCGTGTACTGCGTCAAATTTTCAGACCGCGCCCCGTCGGGGAATACTCGATATTATTATTTTAGAATCGATGATATTGCGGATTCCAAATTAGATGTCGGGATACATAGTTTGGAATTCTGGTATTTTGACGTGTTGTCTGCACGTTTAATGGAATCTGTATGGTTAAATAGCTTTGTAACTATCATTTTGTTAGGCAACAGTTAACTATATCTAAAATCTCTAGTGATAGAACTAGAATAGTATATGATGACCTAACTAATTATTGTTATAGATTTACGCTGCAGCAGCAGCGGGAACCTGAAAATATAGTGTTAATATAGTCCGTTTCCCGTTAAGGTTCTTTCGTACTTTCCGCCGAATTCTGGAAATTAAATATTATTCTGGAAAACACATATAACTAAATCACACTGCATGTATTTTTTATATTTGTAAGCATTTTTTTCGACGTGTAAAATCTAATTGAACCCCATTCGAGTTCTTACATCATATAATATATGAAGTAATTTTTATTAACTATTCTCTATCATATAGCGATCTTTACTAATGAGTAAAGGTCTAAAGTGTAATGCAAGCAAATTAATTTTTTGATTAATTTTCTAAGTACCTCTAAATATCTATATCAAAAATATTGATATTATTGTTTCACCCATACAAGAGATAATTCGGTGTAAATCTCTTATACAATATCAGGCTATTATGTGCAATTTTGTTCAATATTTAATGTTTATTAAAATGGCACATTTATTGGCGTAAATGGCGGTAAGTAATAAAGACTTAAAACGTCAATTAAGTATATATACACTATTAATAATGGGTATACGACCTCGTCGGCCACTTCAAAGGCTGATACAGCAAAATGACTTATTCCTGATATTATTGTTTGAAATAAACACGTTGAATTTCATTATATATTATCCAAATTGCTGTTTGTGATAGTTCTTTGAAGCCGTCCTGAAGTTGTCACTGGTAAGTTAGATATGTGTTGTTTAAAATTCCATAAAATGTGAAAATATGACGGGGGATCTAAAACGGAGTTATGTGTCACTAAAGTCTTTTATTGTCTATTAGAGAGAAAAATGAGCAAGTGAGAAAATATTGAAATTAAAATAGATAATTTAAGTTTAAAAATATTGTCAATATTGATTTTGTTATAAGTCTGAGGCACGATTATTCTTCGAATACTAGATATCAATATTAATATACCATAATTATAAATATAACACAACCTTGTCAATGAAGTACCTACCATTGTTAAACTTAATTTAGTCAACTACTAATGTACAGAGGCTGTCATGGCACTGTGGAAATGTGACGACGGTTGTGGGTTAGAATCATTTCTATTCATTTCCCGCTCTGATAGACGAAACAATGCGCAATGTCGCGAAAAATCATCACATCAGAATGTATTCGCACTAGGTTCACTGCCTATCCTGCACCGCGGGAAAAGCGTGATTTTAAAAAAATATTCAACAACGTTACTAAAATTATTACTGAAAAAATATATTTTTTTTATATTAAAAAGACAACACACAGAAAATTGACTATAATGTTTTTTTAATTCAAATACATATTCCAACCAATATTTAAATCGTGATTCATTTTCGTCAACAAATATCTATATATCTATAAAATAACTCAATGAACCAAACAAAAGCAAAAAACAAATCAAGGCATTGGCACAAATAAAACAATTACAGCGAACTAAATCGTTTTATCCGTCTGCTCGTGCCCGCTCAGGTAAGGTTTTGACCTAAATTATAGACCTACGTTTATTAAGAAAAATAATAGAATGGTGCAAATCGTGCCATGTTAGATTGAAGGGAATTACCTATTAAATACTTTAAGATTTGTATAATATCTTTAGAATCATAATACAGAATAAAAAGATAGTGTTTTTTTTCAGGTTGACGCTTTATCCCGCATATAGCAGGATGAATAGAGATATTATAGTGTCAAGGCACTACATTTTGGTGGAAGTTAACACCGTATATTCTGTTACCAGACCTGTAGAGCTTTTTTATTTTAAATATTCTCTAAAATCCTTAATTCTTAGGTATTAATTAAAGTAAAATTTAATTTCTGTATACTTTGAATCTTTAAGAACTATGGTGACACTCAGTGTCAGATATTTTAAAAATAATAACGTTCAATAATGTATAAAATAGGAGTATAAAATAAGAGTGTATTTTAATTTTAATTAAAATTAAGTCTTCTAAAAGAGCTCTGTATACAAAATCATTTTTTTACGTTATTTAAAGAAAATAAACATGTTTTATCTTTTTAAATTTAAATCAATAAAATGAAAATGAAAGTTAAACTTTTTTACTTTTAAAATGTACAACTTAAAAGCTTTATCAGCCTAAATAGATACCTTATTAAGGTAAACGTGGACTTTATCGTAAGCCCACAAAAATCTTATCAAAATAGAGAAATACCGGTGTAAGGAGGCAAGTTTGTATTATCTCTACATATACGCAGATGAACGAACTAGCCACGAATCTAAAAGTAATTAAAGATCAGTTGTCGATAAAATGGAAATTAGACATTGGTGATAAACTTTGAGTTAACATGAAAAAAATGTGTATGTTCTACATATTTAGTTGTACTGAGTTGCCACGGTATGTTGTTTTATGGCTTACTCAGATAAGGCCCTTGGTTTAGTCTTAAAAGATTAAATATATAGATATATATGCGTTATACAACCAAATTACAAAGTATTTATTTATAGAAATAGAGGCTATCGTGGAGTAGTGGTATAGCAAACTGTAATTGAGACTCGAAGGTTTTCGGTTCAAGAGAATGATTATATTTATTTTTATCTCTTCCAACCACCCGTAAGTTCCACCACCCGACGCATCTCGAAAATCGGGCGGCTAGTAGAGTGTCTCAATTCATCCTAATTTTCTAAAATAGACTTTAATTTCCGAAAAAGCTTATTTTTAATATTTTTATTGTATTTTACTTCTTCTCGCTAAAATACATAAAAACAGTCAACACAACGTACCTAATGCAAGCCTAGTGACTAATGTCTCCATTATTTTCCTAAGCTATAAAATCTATAATTTAACCTCCTATTTAACGTTTCAACCCCAGTCCAGTAAAGTAAATAAGTACGACTGCGGTGCGGTGCGGAAGTAGCGGCCATTACGAGAACATGGCCAATTACACCGTCTATTGATCGCAAACGATTGTGACCGACTTGAGAAAGCTGAGGTGACAGGAAATGAAATTATATCCGTGTGTTAATAGTATATATAATTTATTTGTTCGTTTGTTACATTTACATATATTTTATGATTATCTTTACTATAGGTGTACAAAGTGTGACTGTAAATGCGACTGGTTGTGGGTTCGATCCCCATTCGAGGAGATGAAATATTTATTTAGATTTTTATTTTCGTTTCTTAGCTCTGGTATTGATCGAAGCGAGGGTTGAGTTCAGAATTCCCCGAAAATGGGGGACGGAGTGTTTTAACACTAAGATTCCTCTGCCTATCCTGTTCTCTACGAAATACAGCGTGGAGCTGATTTAATTTTAATTTATTATTTTTTTACTTATGTGAATTGTTTGTCGTTGTAGATAATTGTTAATTCAAGCCCGCTCGAAGAGAATATTGTAAAGGCTTAAAATATTATATTACATTCCTTTTGTTTTGTTAAGTAAAGTTGACCATCTAACAAGAAAATAAAGTGTTTCACATAGTTCACATTATACAGATTCTTATTACACGGCAAATAAAAAACAAAATATCGACTGCATAAGAAATTTAATTTAAAAAAATATGAATTAGAATAATAATATAATAATATTTTATAATCGACTAGTGGCCCACTCGCGGCTTCGCCCGCATACCCTCTATAATACATTCGCCAACAGATTGATGCATTCAATTCTGAACAATTTGTTTTCATAATTCTGAGAAAGTGCAAGCACTACGTGGCTGCTTAAGAGGATTTTATCGAAGGGCGCTTCCCGCACGATTTGTATCTAGTTTTGCGGCCTTAAACAGCGTTGTATTATTTAAATTTTACATTTTCTCAAAAAGTATACGTCCAAATGACATGACATAAAAGCTGAGACTTATCTTCATAAAATTTTCGCCCGTCCATGTCAAATAGAAAATCAATCAAAAATCATCTTGAATTCTCAATTTTTTTGTCACATAATGTCGTATTTATAAGAGATAGATATATAGTATCGCGAACTTTTTTTAGAACTAATAAAATTTTATATTTCTGCTATACAATGTACTGACATATATTTAACTATTTCTGCAGTGCATGCGCCTATATCAATTCGATGGCGTTCATATTTATTGTTATTTCGTTATGTAAGGCTAACTAAGACGTGCACCATACTGTGATATAGCCTATAGCACTCCTGAAAAGTGAAGCTTCGTTATAAAACAAAAAAAAAAGTAAATCGGACAAATTTTAAAAAATCTACAAAGTAGAGGAATTAACAGTTTTACAGCTTTTTAGTATGATTTCATTGAGTCCTTTGTAGCTCAGGGGCACAACTGGGGGGAGTGTGGCTGTGACGCGACGGTTATGACTTCAATCTCCACTCGAGGATTGATGAATTGATGAATTATCTCTATATATAATCAGACAGTAAAAATATTTTGTCTATACACTTAGTAATTTTGACTAAAATGGATTGATAGACACTTAAAAAGAATAATAGAAAGCAAAAAGATTTTTGTTGAATTTCTTGTCTGTCTGTCTGTCGATATGTACGTTTTTTTTCTCTGAAAGTACTTAACCGATTTACTTGAAAAAATCACCAATTACTTTGTTTTAACTCAACTTAACTACTAAAGTTTGGTTTATCAAAATCGGTTCGTTAAAAAAAAGTTATCGTCATTTAAATGAACTCAAGGCATTAGTTTGCCTGCGAATG
>DVQM01002261.1:0-10370 GCA_018231645.1 Heliconius ricini | reverse complement strand
AAATTTAAGTAAATATTTCATCTCCTCAAGTGGGGATCGAACCCACAACCAATCAGCCTTACAGTCACACTTTGCGCCACTGCACTACGACTGGCCTCAACTACTGACTAACATTACATGTATTATTATACAAAGTAAAATGTGATAGCAAACAATGTGAGATTATATGCAAATAAAATAATTGCTGAGGTATCTAAAATATTGTTATACTATTTATGAAATTATTAACAAATAAAACATAGACTAAATGATAAAACAATGTAACAAGTACTTGATTTTTAATTTTACAAATTATGAATTACCAAAATATCTATATTTATGTCTTCAGATACATGTAAAATATTTTGGCATATATAATAAGTCTTATATTTTAAAAAAATTAATAAAGTAATAATTAGATCTTACCAAAACAATATACGTAAAGTATTTGCTACTAATAAAGTCAAACAAACGTATAGTGAAAACCCTTCAGCATCTTGAGTTTTTTTTATTTGTCTATATTGTGGAATATATGGCGCTACACCGCCTACAATCATAGCAGATGCTGCGCCCCATCCAACCAAGTGTCCCACAGTTAGCCCCAACTCATCAGATATTATCCAATCCATTATAAATAATAATATATTTTACTGATTTTATTACTCTATAATACTGATTATATTGATTATTGTACACTTATAGTAAGAAATATTTCTAATCATGTTCAAAAGTAATTTATATTTACAATTAGCTCATTTTAATGATTAAATTCAACTATTCAAAAGAGAACTAGACAACACAAGTGACAAGACGAATGTACTGTAAGAAGTTTGACTTGACAAGAAAACGAAATTTAGATAAACAATTTCACAGACTATACATAACGTCATAACCTAGGGACAAAACAAATTATATATTGTACCAAAGTAATTTAAAAAAAATACAAATCAGCAGTAGATTCTATAGGATACCATATTTAGTTACTGTAAAATGGGCTCAATAAAAACACTTATTTGACTTTGAGTTAGATTTTCACAATGTTCTCTTTAAACGATTTGAAATTAAAAAAAAAAAATGAAATTATTGACCCACGAACTAAACCAAGCTAGACTTACGTTATGTTATAAAACCTAAATTCAATTTTATAATATTTTCTTGGAAAAAATTTTAGTAATTACCTTATCTGTTGTACATTTCACATGATTTTACAACTCTATCAGACATCTCTATTTATCAGAATTTTATATTAAATTGCTTTGTTGCATCTCTTATATTTTTTTATTTTATGCCAAGATCTGTAAATTTTTTTATCAGCTGATTGCTAGTGTCACGCTTGTTGACATTGTGCTGTGTGACATAAACTACATATATCATGAACTACTAAAATATTAATTCTCACCGGCTGGAAAATTTTCTTAAGTTTTATTTTATTTTATATTAAATATGACATTTCTTTCAAAATTGTCTCCTATCGTACAAGCTAAAAGTGTTACTCACTTGTTGCCCAGAGCGGTAGGGATTTCTATATATAGACCATTTCGATGTTATGCTACCGAAAAGGGGTTATCTAAAAGCGGAGAAAGAGCAGACGTTTCGACTGATGTTAAACCTATTGGAGAGAAAATAAAAGAGACAACAAAAACAGTGTCGTATACTGGCGTTATTTTAGCTGGCGTAGGAGTAACAGGCATCTTATTTTACTACATATTTCGAGAATTATTTTCAAGTAACAGTCCTAATAGTATATATTCTGTAGCACTTGAGAAATGTAAAAATGTAAGTATATATTATCTTGAACTTATCATAAGTGGAATTCTTATGTAAAAATTTAATAAAAACTAATATTGTATCTTTGGAAATTTAAGGATCCGCGTGTAGAAGATGCACTTGGTGCGCCTATAAAAGGTTATGGTGAAGAGACATCGAGAAGAAGAAGGACACATGTAAGCCATGCTGTATATGAGAAAGATGGTGCAAAACACATGAGAATGAGATTTTATGTTAAAGGTATACGAAACAAGGGCATTGTCGAGTTGGATATGAAGCAGGTATAGTCAGCATTATTACTAAAACAATAATAAACCTATTTAACTATAATAGTTCATATGATATTTCTGTTTCAGAATGAATATGGAAATTATGAATGTAGATACTTGCTAGTCCAACTCGATGACTACAGTGGAAAAACATTTATTATTGAAGATAATCGGGCAGCATTAGATAATGCAAAATCAGAATTTGGTAGTTTACCTACATTAAGCCTAACACAATAGTCCTGCCAATGTATCCAACAAATCATAAATTATTTAGAAATATAAGTCAGAATGTAAATAAAAATAGTTTTCAGTAAAAACACTATTTATTTTCATTTTATTTCGTTTTACAGTTTTTTCAAATATAAAGGATGGCAGGCAGCATGAATGTTGTGTTAAAATACTTTATTTTTACTTTTTTTAGTACTAGAGCAATTGCATGTTAGGTGACAGGATGCAATGCCTCACTTCTGTCGTAGAGCAGGTAAATGCATCAAATCCACAATCTTTTGATTACAGTCCTGCTGTAAAGTCACACAGTAGTTTTCACTTCTAATACTTACAGAGACTAGTATTGAGTTTTTAAGAATATTTTTTCTTCCAAGGCACAATTTCCCAGGCCATAAGTAATCTTTGTCTGAATACAAATATTTTAATTTTTTCTATCAAATAATAAAAAATGAAAGCTAATGATAGATATTGAGGCCATGCATATTTGAACTCTTGAAGCAAGCTTGGTATATATCTTATTTGTATTTCTGGAATTCTCAAAATTATATCAATATCCACAGTTCCAATATAACCATTTTGTGATTTTATATGTCCTGGACCAACCATTGAAATAACTAAAATTAAAACAATATTATAATACATATAATTCCTTTTTTAACTAAATAGTTGAGTATATAAAGGTATTAAAGTATAAGTTAACCTTCTCTTCCTAGATATTCTTGTAGAATAAAATTAGGCAAGTCCTTATTACCATTGTTAAATTGTTCAAAAAGTGAGACATTATATCTTGTGTCTAGAGTATTTTTTAAGCAAGGTAAATGCAATGTTTGGTACATATGGAGATCACCATAATATTGAAAGCTATTAGGAGGAAAACAAAAATCCTTGTTTATAGCTGCTAGACTTTGCATTTGTAATGGGCAAGTATCCTGAAACAAAAGCTTATTTTCTAAAAAAAGTACACAATAGTAACACTTTTTTTAAATTGTAAACGAAAGTGAGCTTCACAGTATGTCCCTTATATAGCAGAGTATTCAGAAGGAACCTAGTGTTCAGTCACTCCATCCTCTACTTTTTGTTGAATGTTCAAGGCAACATCAATGCCACACTTTGTATTGTTATCAGAGCAAGGAAATGAAAATATTAATTAATTTGTCTCCTGATTGTATGTTGAAGCAGCACAAATTGGATGTCGGGTGGTTCTTTGTCTAAACGTTAATATAAATTTTTTTTATAGATTTAAACATTACCATTATAAGGAAATCTACACCTAATAATATAATTATTGAAGCTAATGTTCTTCCGTTTGGAATAATTATCTGCATTTTGAATTTTAATTCATCATTTCTGCCATCTCCATTATAATCTTCTTCCTGTATCTAAAACAAATAATTATAAAATAAAAAAAGCACAGTGATAAAAAATCTCAAAATAAAATAAGATAAAATTCTCAATTTTGAGATGTAAATTTTAAAATATTAAACCAACACCTCTGTTTTTGCACAAAATTCTTCATTTTCCATAAACATATTATTTAATGCAGCAGCCTGTCCACATGTAACACTGACACTGGGATCATCAGTTTCAGCTATTAGTAAGTATTCGTAGTTAAATCGTACCGATGGTTGTTCATAAAAATAGTAGGACTCTAACCGGAAGCCTAAAATATTAATTATCATGCAAGATGTAGTTACTCAAATAATAATAATAATAATAAAAAAGATAGTTGTATCAAGATAGTCATATAAAAAATATATTTCGTCGGTTAGTTTGTATAAGAATAATCAAATATATACCTCTACTTCTGTATACAACAATAAAAGGTAAAACAATATTTGCAATCGTTGTCAATAAAGTAAACAAAGCTGCTTTGGATAGTAAATAATTTTTATACTGAACTTCGACATTATAACTAAACAGTTGATACAGTGCCATTTATTCGGAAAAAATGGTTATATACATTTAACTTATTAAAATAACATTTATATATATCTTAATCACAAGCACAATTAATAAAATAACTCATTAAGTGACAGTAGGCGCATAAAATGTATTGTTGAAAGCGTTGCTATAGCAACGGATGTTGCTTACTTCTATTAAAATTATTAAATACTATGAATTTTTTTTAGATACACGTGGTGAAGTAGAAAAATAAAAGTTTTGTTCAAGATGACAATGCGTTTTTAAATAAATAAAAATTAAAAGTCACTTACAAGCTACTATCCACCTGATGAGTGTATTGCACTCTCAATAATAAGCGTTTAAATTAAAGATTAGATAGTAGCTGCTGTATGCTATACACGATACGATGACCGTTCTGGTGTCCGATGTCTCGTTTTGAATAGAACAAAGAAGCATCTATTGTTGATAGGAAGGTATTGTTGGTAGGCCAGTAATAAATTTAATGTGGCTATGTTGAATATGTTGTTATTTTGTTTATTATATAGTCATATCCATTTTACAATTTAAGAAACCTGTCTTGTACATATTTAAGAAAATTTTATACATAAAATATCATAATAATCATTGTTTCATTGTGTCATTTCTACGCTTAAGTAAGCCATAAGAGAACACTCAGTGTCACCGTGTCTTGAAAGTGTTATAGAGTTCCAATAAAAGGTTCTACTCTACTATATATACGCGAAAAATGTCAATGTGCGTGTTGTCATGGAGATATCTAGAGATAATATGCACAAGTAAACATTTTTTTTTAATTTCTGTGGTGGTTACAGGACTATTTTGGGGTGGGTGCGGATCTTGAATGTAATAGTTTTTTGGTTATAGGGTGATAAGGTTTGAAAACGTAAAAAAAATTCTCGAGCAGTATCTTTCATTGATGTTTTCTTAAAATTTTATATTCAAAAAATATTGGCTCTATCATTTTAAAAACATCCTCACTTTTCCCCCTTAGGATTATAAATGTTATTCTAACTAATCTTCACTAATCTTTCAGATAAAACGACTAATTCACTTCCAAATTATTGTAATTTTCTCATTTATATAAAATTTTAAATTTTACAACATTATAAATCAGTACTTATATATTATTATTAATTTTTTCATAAATATATATATAAATAATATATGATAATATATGATATAAACAACGGTTTTAAAATTTTTTTGGGCAAATGTTTTATATTTTCCAAAATTCAATTAGTCAAAATTTTAGTGGAATAAATATGAATAGTTCAAAGATAATAAATCATAAACATATACAGCTTACAGTGATAATTCTTTTAGTTTTTAAACAAGCCAAATATATTTTATCCAATCAATTATATTTCATAAAAAAAAAAAATGTTATGTTAGGCCAGTCGCGGCGCAGCGGCACGAAGTGTGACTGCAAAACCGACTGGTTGTGGGTTCGATCCCCACTCGAGGAGATGAAATATTTACTTAAAAGTATATTTAAGCTACTGTGTGCGGACCGACCCTGCTGTGTGCGGGATACAGCGTGAAGCTGATAAAAAAAATGTTATTTAATATATATACAGGTGAATAAAGAAATAGTTCAAACAAACAAATGAATTATTTTCATTTAATTTTAATTTGTATTCTTTGAGTTGTAAATTATCTATTCAAGTTTCAAGTCAGTGCATATTAACAATAAGCAAACTTAAAACCAGGCGCTTGATGAAAACGGACACCAGAGAAATGTGATTCTTTACAATGTTGTGAGTATATAAACCCTTCAAATGGGACCAGACCTAACATTCGCTCTGGGTTCATTCCGGGGCGTGTGTGGTTTCTGTTTTTGAAATATAAAATTGGAGCTCAAAATTAAATTATGGAGAGGATGTCTACGAGTATGACATCGAGCATGACAGGAATGGGACTCGGTGGGATAACTGGTTTAACAACTGGAATGAGTACACTGACTTGTATGAGAGAGCAACAAGTTACAATTGGTGGAATGCCTACTAATTATGTTCCGGGATTATCAGCGAACTATAATATTTCAAGCTTTTGTCAGCGTCCTGGACAAAGTCGACGCTGGCCTACTGCTAGAGCTGGGCCAACTGCTCAATACAGGCCGGGGCGTTCACACAGTACTGGTGCCTTACATCGTCTCAAATATTCTTCGAGGAATAGTCCTAACACTCAGTATGCTCATAACCTCATATGTAAATTGGCTGATCAAAATGAGCGACGACGTCATCAAGATACTTTGGAATTAATACCACAAAGTTTTTACTCTCAGCAACCACTGAAAGTAGAGCTTACAGAATTTTACTCACGTGACAATGCTAAAGATCATCATACAGAACAGTATGAGCTCGTAAACGACACTGTACTTCCTAATCCAGTATTGAGAAGAGGCCAGAATTTCTTTTTCGCTGTTCGTTTTGATAGAATATGTGATAAGCAACAAGATGTAGTTCGTATTGTGTTTTGTATTGGTAAGTTCCATTATTTACTACAAAAAATACTTAACTACTAATAACATATCACAGCGTATCCACGTGATTTGTTAACTCGATTTCAACTCGGAAGAATGAATTTTCATTTCTCCGTTCTGGTAACGCAGCATCGCGGCACGAAATACCTCGAGAATTTAACGGAAAATGCAGTAAGAGGTGTCTTAACGCTAGGTTCCCTCTGCCTATCCTACAATATGCTGTAAATATAGCTATGAGCTACGCTAAAAATAAAAATATATTATTATTCAAAGTTTGGTCTCGCATGTACACTAATTTTTTTAACAAATATACATGTATAACAATAGTTTCAATATTTTAGGCCCAAAACCTAGCGTTACCAAAGGTACGAGGATAGTTTTGCCTGTGAATTGGAGCACTCAGCAAGCAACACTCCAACATTCCCGTGACGTTATTGGTATGGGCATGGGAATGTCTCGTATTCAAGATACTAGTACAAGTGTTGCTCCGATTACAGCGATTAGTACCATGGGAAATATAGGCACTATTAGTAATATTAGAGAAACGACAACTTATGGGGTTCGTCGAAGTTCCTTTAGTAATGATCCTGCACCCTTACAACACAGTCCACTAAGTCCTCATGGAACATTAGAGAGACCTGTAATTGAGCGATACACTGCTACTACGCAGCATTCCTCGCTGGGACGTAATCTTGGGTCACGTACTGGATCGATGCAAAATTTGGCCTCTATAGCGAATGAAATGGATAAATGGGATCTTAGCATCCAACGTCAAGATGGAAACACTGTAACATTTCAAGTTCATGTACCAGCCTCTGCCGCAGTGGGTGTTTGGAATTGCTGGGTGCAGACTCATAGAGTTGGCCAACGCGATAACCGTCAAGATTACAAATGTGATGAGGACATTTATATATTGTTTAACCCTTGGTGTCGTGAAGATCCGGTCTTTATGGATAACGATTCGTCACGAAAGGAATACATTCTAAATGAACATGGAAAACTATGGTGTGGCACATGGCGTCAGCCAAAAGGTCGTAAATGGATTTTCGGTCAGTTTGATGATGTAGTTTTACCTGCTTGCATGTATTTGTTAGAACGAAGTGGTCTTGAACATTCTGAACGAGGCAATCCTGTACGCGTTGTAAGAGCAATATCTGCAATGGTAATCATTTTTTTATGAAATTTGTTAAAATTATACTTAATAGATAAAACATTTGTTATAATTTATAAATTTCATATAGATCAATGCGAATGACGACGACGACGGCTTAATGGTTGGCCGATATGATGGTGAATATAAAGATGGGGTATCACCACATGCATGGACAGGTTCTGTGGCTATTCTAGAACGTTATCTTACTGACGGTGGACGACCTGTTGAATATGGACAATGTTGGGTGTTTTCAGGATTGGTAGTTACTATTTGCAGAGCTCTAGGTTATTAAAATTATTTTTTTAATTAAAAATAGATACAACGACACATATTGCTTTATACTGAAATATGAAATTGAAACTGTACAGGTATTCCTTGTCGTTCGGTTACAAATTACGTGTCAGCACATGATACCAATCGTACTTTTACCGTGGACAAATTCTTTGATCGAGATGGAAATGAAGTACCAAATGGACCCGACGAAGATTGCTATGATTCATGTTGGAACTTTCATGCATGGAATGACGTTTGGATGCAAAGACCTGATTTGCCACAAGGTAAATTATTACTTATAGTAATTATTTTTATGGTTGGTCACTTTTAGTGATAAGGCCGCCTTTTTGCATATTATATCCTAAAATTGTAATCAATCCTGTTAAAGTGTGCAATACTTTTTATTTTATCTTATCTTAATTATAATTCACACATAATGGTCATTATATGACTTTATAATTTTATGTTTTTTTAGGATATGGAGGTTGGCAGATCATCGATTCCACGCCTCAAGAAGAGGCAGAGTCTGTATATCAATGCGGCCCTGCTAGTGTTGAAGCAGTACGTCGTGGTGAAGTTGGGTTTCAATATGACACGCCATTTGTCTATTCTCAGCTTAATTCAGAGCTATGTCTCTTTCAAGAAGAAGAAAATTCTGAATGGGGTTTTATTAGAATGGCATCGAATCAATATCAGTAAGAAAATATATAAAATTAAAAAAATAAATTCAACTTCTCTGTGTAACCAGCACAAAGCAGTGTAGGCAGAGGGAACCTAGTGTCCACTTTCCGACGAATTACAGAGGCGCTACTGATTAAGTGGCGGAACGGAATGCTGTACTTTACCTCGACACCAGAACAAAAATTTTTTTTAAAAAATATTTTTTTTTTTAAATTTTTCATGGGAATCGAACCCACAACTAGTCCTGTTTCCTGTCACGCACTTGTGTTCCTGTGTCACGACTGGCCTCAATAAATTTATGACCACCATATTTAATTCACTTGAACAGTGTCAAATATTTATATCCATTGCAGGGTTGGTCGTAAGGTTCTTACAAAGAACCCGAGTCGCGAAGATGATGAAGGCGACAGTGACTTGTTAGAAATTACTAATGAATACAAAGCCACTGAAAATTCAGATCGTCTTGCCGTAATAGCTACATGTCGTGGTTTTCAACGTCTTCAACAATACTACGATTTTCCTGATCGTAATTCGGAGGATGTCGTGTTTGATCTCATGGATATCGAACCTGTACCATATGGCCAGCCGTTTGATTGCACCATGAATATTCAAGTAATTATTATGATACACTCGATATTTATTTATTTGGTAATCGAATAAATTATGTTATTGAAATGTGTTTGTATATTTTTAGAATAAGTCCCATGAAGATCGTACCATCTGGTGTGTATTAACAGCATCTTCATGTTATTATACTGGTGCAATTGCATCAAGGCTGCGTAGATCTCAAGGAGAATTTATAGTACGAGCGGGTCAACGTGAAGTGCTAAAATTACACGTTACACCTCAAGAATATATGGATAAACTAGTCGATCATGCCATGGTAAAGGTGCACGCTATGGCGTATGTAAAACAAACACGCCAAGGATGGTCTGACGAAGATGATTTTCCGTTAAATAAGCCGCGATTGCAGATTCAGGTTACTATAACAATTTTGGATTTTTTTTGCTAAACGCTGTATCCCGCACATAGCAGGATAGGCAGAGGGAACCTTGTGTTAAGATGCTCCGTTTTAAGTGGAAATCGAACCAACAATCAGTCGCGTTTACAGTCGCACGCTTGTGCCTCTGCGCCACATCTGGCCTCAAATATTGAAAATGACTACATACATAAAAATATAGCATAAATATAATAGCTTACAATAATTAGGTCGTGTAATATAATTAACAGGTCAGAAGTCAGCCAACTGTAGGTCAGGAATGTGCGGCTACATATAGTTTCCAGAACCCATTGAACGTGCATTTGACTGATTGCTATTTCACGGTTGAAAGTCCAGGTGTACAAAGGCCTAGACAGGTAAGCGTTGGCTCATTAAAAAACTTATCATATTATTGCTTAATAGTTATAAGTGAAATGGTTTGTTGTTAATTTTGGATATTTGGATCTTAGATACGGTTCCGTGACGTGAAGCCAAGCGAGCTGGTGAACTACCAAGACAAATGCATGCCGCGCCGCAGTGGGGAGTGTCGAGTGGTCGTCACCTTCTGCTCCAGACAGATCGACGAGATCTTCGGCTGTAGTGTGGTGAGCGTCCGCGGCTAGCACCCCCCGCCGCCCA
>DVQM01002260.1:0-10371 GCA_018231645.1 Heliconius ricini | reverse complement strand
TTATTTGACGTTTAAAAAATTAAGCATGTAACTTCTTATTTTGAATAAAATTATTTGACTTTGATTCCATTATGGAGCTGTTGTTTTTTTATTAGTAAATAATCAAAAGGTACACATTGATAAAAAGAAAGATATAAAAACTATCTAAAATGTAAAAATAAAAGGCTTTTCAGAGTATACCATTTTATTTAAATAGCGTATTTAACGTCACAGTACATCGTCATGTAACATTGATTAGATTTTGAAATGAAAGCTATTTACAAAATAATATACTGTGGTACATATATATTATAAAAGTGACATATGACAGATTGAAATGAAATACAGATTAAATAAACGTTTTTTTTTTCATTAAACAGCACAGGTTCTAAGATGAAAGTACATATACAGAAAAAAAATATAAAGACGTCGAATTAACAAAAATATTAAAAATGGAATTCTGTGATTTTTATTATGTTGACAAAGCACCAAAATTGAAAATAACAAACAAATATAAAATTCACTAAACGATTTATCCTTACATCGTTTTAATTTGATACGTATATCAATTAATAGATTAATAGCCAATAATTATTATACAGAAAAAAAATCGCTTCAAACTTACAAAAGTTGTGTAATAAAATATTAATCTAAAATCACGTATTAATTAATTTAAATTCAATTACTGAAATAAACAAAATGTAAAAAATATCATTTTATTTCAGTATTTCAATTAAATTGTATAATAAATATAGAATTGTTACTTTCATCTAATTTGTGAATACTAACAACTGATCTATGTGAAGACAACTTTTCTAAACAGGCAGATTCGAATTACAGCACAGTACAATACAAAAACACAAAATATTTTAAATGCATACTTTATATATATATTTAATATATATTTTGTTTATAAAATTTTATTAATTATTTGAAAAAGTTCATAGTTCTCTCAATTTAATTTATTTTTATTTTCATGTAAATAAATAACTCTTTTATATAAAACACAATCTTTATAATCATTTACGCATTCGTAAAAAACAAATTAAAAATTACTTACTTTAAATAAAAAACAAATTTAAAACTTAACGCTGTCCCCTATATAGCACAGTCCAATTTTCGAGACATAAACGTATTGAGTGGCTGAACTCAACGCCGCACTTTGTTTTATCAGAGCAAAGAAATGAAAATGGTTCATTACCCCGAGTGGGAATCGAACGCGGAATCATATATATAGTCAGACAGTGTCCTATTGCGCCACAATGACTTCTAATAAATTGTTAAAATCATATGTAATTTACAAATAAAAAAATTGTATGGGGCTGTTTATTTTTGACGTGTTCAATGAAATATTTTTAAGAGGCTGTTTATTTTTGACGTGTTCAATGAAATATTTTATTTTTGGTGACATAGTTGGTCAATAATTGCAAAAAAACTGCTTATGTAATATTTGAACGGCCCCATAGAATAAAAAAAATCTGTGTATCACATTTAACCAAATCAACATCAATAATCAGCTATAATCATCTATAATCACCCATAATCCACCTGTCCAGAACAGTTAGTTATATTATGAAACTAAACACTATAATTTAAGCAGTATTATCTTTTACATCGGGCTCTACGTCTCCCGGTTCAACTATTTCAAAGTCCCTGTCAGTGGATGAGCGTTGAGAATCAGATTCTGATCCCGAATGCTTGTCGGTCGGGTCGGGTGCTTCTGGTGATTCTGGTGCTTCTGGAGGACCTTGTGTGTCTTCCCTGGAAATAAATATATTTTTTTGTATTGTTCGTTTTCTTTTATTAACTTGTTTAGATTTTATTTTATCGGAAATTTTATCTTCATGTAGTACCACCAAGGCGCAGTTTGACTGCGACCGTAAAAATTGTGACCAATCAAGGTCGGGGGAATAAAGCATTTTTATTTTTCTGTATTAATAAAATTGACCGTGTTGAATTGAGATTGTGAAAGCAGAGAATAGATTGTCTTTTTAGCCTATCCAGATTAAAGAAATATATAATATAAAAATAACAATACTTTTTAATTCGCTCGCTAGATCGAGCAAATGATTTTTTTAAATCTAGGAGATCTTTATAATAATTTATAAGGACTAAAATGTAGGATAGAATCTAGGGAGCGTATTTACACTAGGTTCCCTTTGCCTTCCTTCCTACATGTGGGATACAGCGTGAAGCTATATATGTTTCTAACAATACTTACTTTGCCTCTTTATCCTCGTTCTCTACCACTTTAGCACCAGTTTCCTTCACTGGTTCCTGTAATAAGTGTTTCTCTTCTTCGTCGTCAGAATGTTTGTCTTTCTTGCGTTTTTTCTTGCTTTTAGACGACTTATCGCTCTCTGAACCCGGGCCGCGGTATTCGTACTGTTAATTAAATGTAATTAAAATGAGCTTAAATTAACAAATATAATGTTAAATTTACACAAGAAAGCCATCGTGGTGTAATAAAGTATAGATAATAGTTCTAAGTTCAAATCCTATTTATTAGCCATAATAAAATTAAATATACCAATAAACTTTAAATTCTTTTAACATCACTAATCCCTAAGGCGTTTATTGCCTGTCCTTCCGACACTTAATTGGAAAAAAAAATTAAGAAGTTTTCAGTGAGTAATTTATGGAAAAGTCGATATCCAGATAAGTCAAAATTCAATTATTCATAGTATTACGAATATATAATAACAATAAATATAAAATAAAATAGTATTCACTTTATAAAGCGGCCAGAAAGAAGCGAAGAAGCCCACATCCTCGGTCAAATTGGGTAACAACCACAAATGATGTCTGGACAATGTCAATATCCATACAAGGCAGAATACGACCACTCTTAGTACGGCCAATGCTATAATCAGTACTAGGAAAGCTGCGGCCGCCACACTAAGGTAGTATACACCTTTTCTGGAAAGAGAAATATATATATATATATTATATTATTTGAGCTCAGTCGTGACGCAGGGGCACAGTGTGACTATAAAATCGACTGGTTGTGGGTTCTTCAGTTAGGTTTATTTACATTTATATTTTCATTACTTCGCTCTGGTGTTGGGTCTGGTGTGGGCGGTGTTCAGTTCCGCCACTCAACACGCAACTCCTCCAGAACTCGGTGCAAAGTGGGGAATGGAGTGTATTAACACTAGGTTCCTTCTGCCTACCCTGCTATGTGTGGGGGTACAGCGTGAAGCTGATTCGATTAGTGGCTGCTGCTAAGCTTATTAAGAGAACTTGAAAGTTCTTAACGAAAAGACTAACCGTACAGTAGCCGGCCACAGCGGGAACATGCACACGCCGATGGTGCCGAACACGACAAGCGCGCCGCACAGCCAGTAGTACCACGGCATGGGGTCGTATATCCACACGTAGGCGTCCAACGTGTCCAGGAACAGTTGTTCCATGTGCATTTCTAGACGGATTTTGCGTTTTTTCTTTTCCTTCTCTTTGTTTTCTTTTTCTTTGTCTTTGGTGTCTTTTGTGTCCTAGGAATGTTAAACATTGATAAAGTTAATAATTGATACACAGGAACAGGATGGTTAGAAAAAACAATCGTTGTAGTATGATTTTTTAAATATTTTATAAAAATCGTAAAATGTATGTTATACAAAACTGTCCTACTGTCAAAACAGCAATAAAAGAAATTTGAATATATTCATTTTCCATACTTTACATAGCGATTGTCGAAGTATAATAGAAATGTTTATTTATTTTATTTTAAAATACACTTAATAATTTAATGGTTACCTTATTTTCAGCAGCACTCTTGTCCCCATCCTTCTCATCTCCACTCTTGCTAGACTTATCTACATCTTTCTTCTTTGACTTCCCTTTTAACTCTTGTTCACTGACTGGAACCTAATTTTAATTTGATTATATTTTTATAACCGTAAAACAAACATAATATGAATTATATTACTGAAGAATGACAATTGAACCCACAACCATCACGTTTACAATTCCACTGTTCTATGAAAATGAACTAAAAATTCTATTTCAACTACGTCACCCTTTCCTTCCATTATGAAAATTTCCAATTACAGTAGAAACTAAATAGTAACAACTGGTTTACCTTTTTAGCTCTGTGAAATAATTTGTGCACTAGCATCTGGTGCAAATAATCCGTTACTTCGTGACGCGTTGTGAATATTGGGTTCTTCCCCGTCGCCCATTTTGATGTTAGTAATGCGTCTACGGCCTTTGTGCCTGGAAATTATTAAAAATAAACGATTAATCAGTTTTTAACTTATTCATCACATTCATTTAGCTTCACGCTGTATCCCGCACACAGCAGGGTAGGCAGAGGGAACCTAGTGTTAAAACACTACGTTCCTCACTTTGCACCGAATTTTACGAGGCATTGCGTGTTGAGCGGCGAAACTCCACGACGGGATTTTGATATGGTGTCAGAGTGAAGAAATGAAAATGTTAATAAATAATAATCCATTCGTCTGAGTGGGGATCAAATCTACCAACGACGCGTTGCATTCGCACTCTTGTACACCTAAGCTAAGCAAGCCTCTTAATCTTTATTTATATTGTTTTAAAACTTGCATTTATTTACATTTACTTATTACTTATGAAACAAAAATTACAAATTTTGCTTTCGTAACACAACATTACCGCATACATTATACCATTTAAGTATGCAAATTGAATTTAGACACGCCATAATATTATCCACGTGTGAAACTAAACATTAAATATGAAATATCGCAAATTACTAAGCTTAGGTAGGTATGTATATGAAATAAAAATAGCGATAACCTCAAAAAGTAGGTCAGTTTGTGAGATTGATACGAAATATTAATTAACTATCATTATTTAAAATATCCCGTATAAGAAATAAGATTCACAGTCAGGTTTTCCCGCATTTCTCGCTGTGATTATTATGTTACATCAAAATCATTTTTTACTGTAATCACGACAGGTTATCAGTTCGATTCCCACTCGAGAATCGAAAGTTACGAGCTAAACACACTGACTGAACTACTGCCTACTTTTTTTGGGCGGAAAGTGGGAAACAGGAGTCTTAGTGGGAACGCAGTGTATTAAGACTAGCTTCCCCGGTACGTACTGCTTACTCCGTTATGTGCGGGATACAGCGGTAAGCTAAAAACAATAAACGCATTTAATTTTAAAATTATTGCTCTTACATTGCGTTTTATAATTTTATATTTAAAAAATTAATACATCTGTTAATAAAATTAAAAAAAAAATGTTCATAGTTGTGTATAAAAAAGGCAGTGACGTAAATCGGAATTAGAATCGTGTGAAACGAACAATATTTACATTAACTCGTGATTGTTGTAATTCAGATATAGTAGATCAGATAGGTAAGCTTCGTGGTTGAAGGTTCGATAAACACTCAGGGAAATGAATTATTTTTATTTTCGCATTAATCACTCAACACGCAATTTGGGGAACGGAGGTGGGAACGAAAGTATCTTAATAGGAACAGAGTGCCATAACATTAGGCAAGGTTCTTTGCCTATCTTTGCCTATCTTGCTACGTGCAGGATACAGTATGAAGCTAAAACACACACACACACACACACAATGACTAATACTAGATTTTTTCTGCCCATCTTGTTATGTTCCATACAGGTATTTTATATTTTTTTTTAATTTGTCCATATGTACCTGTAAAGTACTCAACATGATGGTTCAGAAATTTCGTCTTCTTAGTGGGAACGTTCGCCTTCAGCCATTTCGCGACCGAATACTCTTCACTTGTCGGTTTTTCAGGTACGAGAGGTTCACCAAACTCCTGCAAATATATAATTTCACTTTTAATTAATTGAAATTAATTACGCTTTTAATCAGAGTTAATACTAGGTTCCCTCTGCCCACTCTGCTGTGTGATGGATACAGCGTGAAGCTGACTTTTTTTTTAATTAATTCAAATATTTACAAGGTTTATGACATAAAATAAATAAAATAAAAATTCCCAGTTTCTCAGAGCAACAATAGACTAGATATTTAACATAATAAATTTATAAAAATAGATATTTATCAGATTTTTTATAAACACGTAAAAAATGATTATTTTTAATACAAATAACGGCCCTAAAAATATAAGGAAAAGACATATAGCAAACATGTCTCTGTTTAATATCTTTAATTTAAACGTTCAAGACTTAGTGTCGACAGTGTCACTCATGAAATTACATGACATACGTAGTTTGATGTAAATTTACTTTAATACATTATATAGTATAGTGATAGTAAAATAATTATAGACATCCGCATCCTATAAACAAACTGCTTAATTAAGTTAGTAACAATAATAAAACAATAGTTCAGAATAGATTAGATATTCCATTGATTAATTCTATCAAAATCCATTTTGTCATATCGATAATTATACATAACATTTACGACTTATATAGGAAACCAATAAATGTATGTCAATATCATCCAATAGTTTTTTTTATATTTAAATATTTAAACCCCATCTATATAGAGGGTCAATTCCGAAAACAAATCAAGTGTTTTCGCACTTAGCGGGGTGGCGAGAAGAACTTAGTCACAACACACTCCGTTCGCCGCTTCTCAACACAATTTATAGTGTTGAGTAGCATAAGTACCATCTTTTGTTCTATTAAAGAATATAATATTATTTAAATATAAATACAATATACATGGTACGTAGTGGCAATGTGGGAATGTCACACAACCACTGTGTTTTCAACAAGAGCGAATAAATAAAATATTTAATATTTAATTTCCTCGAGTGGAGATCGAACCCACAACCTGTCGCAGTTACAGTCACACGCTTGTGGCCGTGCGCCACGACTGGCCTCACTAACCTAATCCCTTAATATGTGGTTATTGCATTAGGTATAGAAATTACGAGAAAAATCATTTAAATAACAATTATCGCTAAAATCATTCAAAAATCATTTAAATAACAATTATCGATTATTATAAATGAGTCACTGAAATTATATTGTAGCATGGAATCTGCCATAAATTGATACCATTGTTAAACCATTACGCGAAAACTAAAGTAAATAATTAAAAGATTCCCTTTCACACATCTCGCCTGTAGCACAATTCCGAGCCATGGCGGAGTCTAACACCGTGTTTTGTCTTGGAAGAGAGACAACTCTGAAATCGCACATAACAGGACAAGCCGAATACAGAAGGAACCTGGCAACTTAATGTTAATACACTCCATTCCCGTTACGACAATTCCGTTCGCCACTTTCCGCTGAATTTTTAGGCAATTTTTAGGCTTGCTGTAAAACTCAACGCCGCATTTACCAGAACGAATATTAAATATTTAATTCCTCTAATTGGATATCGAGCCCACAACTCTCGAGTTTATCCCGCTTATTAAGAGCTTCTTACTTTAATTTGTGTTGTTTATATTAAAATAATATCTAAGTTCTAGGCCTACGTGTATTACAGTAATGTTATTTAGCATCAGGTAGAATGGAACCAGCGGAATGCTATTGACCCCGTTAAAACCCAACAACAGATTAAATCATGTAACTGTATTGTAAAATATTAATAATTTTCGTGTCATTTTTGCTGGTTGAGGTATCAAGTTATTTTTTTACCAAAAATTCTACATACTAAGTCAAGTTTATAAAATAAAACTGTTTTCAATAAGATAACATAATTTACTGATATATTTATTTTTATTTTATCAAAACCGTGGTCAATAAGAAAAAAAAAAAAGGTTTGTCTTTAGTAGTATTTATGAATAGTTAATTACAACTAAATAATATTGTATATATTTTTTGTTAATATTGCATATAATTTAAGTACAAAATACAAAATTTGTTTTTTTTTGTATTGTTTTTTAGATTCACAATTACACTAATGAAGTTGCAAAGGAAAATTTTATCAAACGATCGCTGGCGTAGAACTCACGAATTGTTCTAGAAATCGGAAGAATATTATAGAGACCTCAAGACCGCGGCATGAAACCACAAATTTTACTTCTCTATAAAAGTCTTTGATAAAACTATGCAGAACCTTGTAGTGACCCTGACATTGCTATTGCCAGCAAGAACGGTATATATTATAAAAATAGATAACAATTTTGAATTTGATTTAATTTTTTATAATTTACAAGTAGAAGTTTAAATTTATAGGAAAAGGATCGCGAGATTTCCAACATTATATATTTTTTTCGTTCGTTTGTTAATACTAACATATAAATTTTTTAAAAAAATGGGAGTTTTTCGTTTACAAAAAGTTATTACATTGTTTTTTTTTTTCGACTGAGAGAATCTAGTGTCAAGAAAAATTAACATTGTTCGAAGTATAAAAAAAATGTCATTATTTGCATAAATTATCTATAGTATATAAAGCAACTAAGGTACTACACGTTTCTATTATTTATTATTACCTATGAATAATTCCGCGAGGCTTTCATAGTTAAATCACAATAACTGTTATTGTTTAAATTAGCCAATCAAACGACTACTTCGATCAAAAGATGACCACACGAATGTCATTGTTGTATTACTCCAAAACAGTTTTTAGTTTAAAATAGGTTAAATAAAAAGTTACGAAATATAGTTAATATACTTTATATTAATTAATATATATTTATTAACTATAATAATAAAATTAAATAAGCTTTCACTCACAAAGTCCCTCATTTTAACTTAAAATTAAAGAACACGTACACCTGCACTGTATAGTGACTGTCGTCGACTAACGCTACCATGGCGGTGAAAGTGGGACATTCTCTTTACTACTCAGCACATTATATTTTATAAGCACGATTTAGGTCTATAGAACAACTATAGTTATATAGTTTGATTTATATGCTATTTTTTTTACATGTATCACGTAAATATTGTAGTTTAGGGTTTCAAATGCGGAACTCCGCATCTCTATTCGCGTGTTGCGGCAATAAGGACCCGAGATCCGCGGGATTGGGAAGAGGCATAATCAAAATTGCGTGAAATGTCGATAAAAAGGTTATGATCTTAATTTTAACATTCGTACTGTATTCATCAATTAATTTATGCGCAACAAATATCCGCAAATAACCAGATTGAGTTCAAACTGTGGAATTGGTTTTTCTTCAAGTTTTGAAAATAAGTTCAATTTAAAAAAAATCGTGAAAGAATTACAATCAGTCATTATCAAAATTAAACATAAGACAAAATGTTATGTGCTAACTATTACTTCACCATTTCGATTTATATACTGTAGAGTCGAAACGCAATACGTTGTACAAACTGGACGAAATTAAGCATCTAAATAATATGTCCACCGTTTCATTTTTTTCTAGCACTTATATCCGTAATATTTTAAGATAATCGAGAATCATGGCAACATCATTACATAAACTCTAATCAAGAAATGCACACAATGCTATATCTCCATTATTATTTATTAATTATAAAATATTTTAATAGCTCTAACAGAATAAATTAAGAATATATGTATAATATATAACTAAATAGTATAGTGGCAATCATGATGTAGTAGGATTGTATCTGATTGTAAACGCTATGGGTGCTGCTTCAATCACTACACAAGAAGGAATAATTTAATATCCCTGCTCTATAGCAGAATACAGTGCGGTGTTAAGTTCTGTCACACTACACTCAATGTCTCAGACAATTTAAAATGAAATGTGTATATTTAGTATTATACTTTTGTGGAATTTCAATGTTTTTGAACACTCCTGAACATTTTCCATCTCCTGACCATGGACGGCAATAATACTAAATATATGACATTTATAAATTGTTTCATTGAAAATATGTAATAATTGTGCAAATCAAATATATTGTTAATGGAATACAAAAAAATATTGCCAGCAACACAAGAAGCAAGAAAACAAAATGTACTTACATATAGTGCAAATAAAGCTGAATTGGAAATATGGTTCAATATAAACAATTTCTATACAACATGCATTATCATATTTTTTTTACTATTGTACATTATACAGTCACTAAAAATTTTAACTTAATGCAAGTGGACAAAAAGAGCAAAAAAAATTATATTGTATAATTTTTTTTTAGGTTTTTATTGAATTTTACATTTTGTCCCATTTCTAACAAAATCTAGCGTTTTAAATCTAGAGTATAGTACCAAGAAACTGCATAGTCTCTGAATTCACAATACAGCATGAAAAGGCAGAAGGCAATACAGACTCTGGGAATTAATTATTAAATTAAATATCTAATATTTTCATTTTCCTCACTCTGGTAATGAGGAAAAGCCCTACAATAAATCTAACCACTCAACATGCAATGCCCCAAAAATTCATTGCAAAATGGAATATGAGTGTCTTAATGGATAATTGAGTTTTTTAAACATTTTTAGGAGGCCAGTCGTAGCGCAGAGCACAAAGTGTGATTGTAAAACCGACTGGTTGTGGGTTCGATCCCCACTCGAGGA
>DVQM01002259.1:0-10373 GCA_018231645.1 Heliconius ricini | reverse complement strand
CTGGTCGCCGAGGCCTTGGAGCTGGCGTCTTTTCTGGCCAGGGTGAGGGTCGGCGGCGCCAGGGACATGGGTGCGGCTGAGGACTCTGTTATGCATTTGGATACGTTGCAGTTTTCTGATTGGGTGAGTTGTATTTTTGATATAAAATTATGAAAAATAAATAAAAAATGGAGGAGAAACGATGGGTAGGCAGAGGGAACCTAGTGTAATGACACTCCAATTTCAATTTTCCGTCACACTATTCGGGACAACACGTGTTGAGTGCTGACTTGTTCAGGTCCTAGTGGTTAGCTTCTCACCTCTAAAGTTCATGTATCTTCTGTTTTAGAGTAGCTGATGATGTATATATTTAATTTTAATTATTTGTATATTATTTTTGTCGAAGTTCGACGTTCTGTCGTCCGTTAGAATTTTAAGTTTCTGTCGAATTTGGTAACTAACTTCTTGAGCATAATAAAGCTGATAGGTAATCAGGTTTTTACATAAATAGATAAAAAATAAGGTTATGTTCTATGAGTGTTCAGAAAATTTGTAAATAAGTTTACATTTATATACATAAGTCCTTGTTAAGACGACAAGTGGGAGGTTTACATCGGGTGGAATTCTCCTTAATTAATTTTGCCAATGCATTCTGACAATGCAATACATTGAAATTCAAATCAATTTCGATATGTAGATTGGATGTGACGAAATAATAAATTTTATCACGTGGGTGGAACAAATGTCTATTATTGAAGAAATATTGTTATCGTTACTTTGTTCTAGACATAGGTATATAATATTTTATACTGACTTTCTTATTGTGGGTTTATTTGCACACTGTTCGTATATAATTATAAATAAGATAATACTAAATTAAGGATTTTGTAAACGTAGTTAAAGATATTAATTTATGTAATTTTTAAGGGTTTTATTGTACGCGTACAACAGAAACAAATATTTTTTAAATTATAAAATCTAATTGAGGTGTAACTATATAAACGGACGGAACGGAAAAGGAAACGGAGGAATGAATTAATTAATTTATTAATGTTTTTATTTCAAGTAAGTCTTAACACTTAACAATTTCCCTCTGTTTACCCTGCTATTTGTGGAATACAGTGTACAGATTTTTTTAAAAAACAGACAGTATTTCCGATCAATCGCCATATAAATAGTGATTCATGTACTTGCAGAATTGTTTTGGCACTTTGTCTTTGCACTCGTATAGTCATCTTTCAACGGATACCATTGGAAACCACATCTTACCGATAATTGTAAAATGAGTGTGCAGACATTGTGACGTAAATGGTAAAGATAGTAGCCTCATGGGGAAGTAGTATATTTAAACTATTTTCCTACCTGATAAGACAAAGCGCGGCGTTAAATTCCGCCACCCTGTATGTGCAATATCAATAAACTGATAGAATGTCTTGCTAATTTAATGTAAGATGTGCTAAAAATAAAAATTATAATCGAAATATTATACACATTCCCAAGCAATGGTATGCGTTAATTTCGCAATGTACCAACAGCGGCGTGCGTGCTGATGCCGGTGTAAATATTAATAGCGGCGTGCTCCCTAGGAATTTTGTGTTGAATTAATTAGATTAGGCTATACGGCTGTATGGTGAGCGTGTGAACGGACACCTGGTGCAGGTGGCTACTATCCGCCACTAGTTCGCAGTGCCAGGAAATAAATTATATTTGTATACATAAACTTGAAACATTTCAATTTCTTCAAACAGAATGTTACTTGGTTCTCTCTGTATTGGAAACAGCTGCATCAGCATCTTACAGTGGTACAGGCCGACTATAACTCGATGGTTGTGGGTTCCATTTCTACTAGGGGAAAGAAATTTTCGTTACGTTCCTCGTATGAACTTAACTACCAATGTAAGTTTGTAATATTTTATTGTAACATACTCGTATATAAAGGTAATCAAAATTTTAAAATATTTTTTATTTTTAGAATTTCATTATTTATGTAAGTATATATATATTTTTTGCGTTAAATTTCTCAGCTGCCCATAAATAACTGGCATCAGCTGTATCGTAGATCCATAAATGTTCATACGCCTTATAAAATAATGAAAATGTCACACATGCTTTTCTCAGAGCTCAATGAACCATTCAAATGGCGAACTTTTCAAAGACGTGAAACAATTTGTATTCGTAGCTAGTATATGCATCGATGACTGACCAGTATCTATTAACGTTGTTATTTTTTTATAAAATACTTAATGTTTTCTTCTAAAGCTTTAGAATGTAAACGGAAAAATACTAAGTAAGTGTTTTATTCTAAAATATCTAGCCCACATAGGATTTTGATATTATGTCTGAAGTAAGTTGCGAGTTCAATTTCAATTTAGGTGTGTTTCAAATTATTGTGTAAGCAATACTTATATATTAATATTTATCAATATATGTAAGTTGGTATTACTCTTAAAGTATATAAAATTCTGGTTTAAATTTATAGAGGCTGTCGTACCGCAGCGGTGTAGCGACTGTGGTCTGACTGTCTTTTTCAGTGAATCATGCTCTTTCATTTCCTCACTCTGGTAACAATACAAAATCTCCACTCAACACACAATCGAAAATGGGAAACACAATCTGAACATTAGCTTCCTCTGATCGTCCCACTATGTGCAGGGAAAACATAAATGCAAATTCTAGAAAAAAACAAGAAAAACTGAAAAACTTTTAAACTCCGAAAAATACAGTAGCCTTCTAATATTAATATGTTGGCCATATTAAATGTTCATGACATTTATTTAAAGTTGGGTAACCGCGGTCACGAGTGTGGTAGCAGCATTCTGCTTAATCATATTATTTGCCATACGCTGACGTGTTTGGTGAAGCTTGCTGGCGTCAAGTCTGACCGCACAGCACCGAAAGACCTTTTATCTTAATTGCGAATATAATGACTAAGGATAAGAGTATGCAAAATTTGTTTTTGAAATAATATCACCTAATATTCCTTTCTTAGAATGCAGTGTATCGATACTCGATGCTTTCTGCAAGTATGAGAGAAACTATGAAGCTGTTTTTTTCTTTTTGTGATAAATATTTGATATGAAACCGAATTAGAACATATTTATGAAAAAAAAAATATCATTGATGTCATTTTTGTTTATTATAGTCTAACCGAAGGATTTGGAGAGCTTTACAAGTATGTACAATAATATTCAAAATCGTCTTAGAGTTGTGTATTTTAGTTATATAGCTTTTAGTGGTATGAATTTAAATTTTCATACTAGCATTCTGTGGTTGTAAAATGTCTAAATTTATTGTAGCAATATGATACAACTAGATAGTTATGTAGGTGCAATGCATGCAAATTAGTACATACAATATTTATAGAATTCACAAGCGCCTGCCAATTTATTTATGGCAACGTAACTCACACGACTTATTGCTATTAAATTATTCCAGGCACGCTTCTGGATGCAAGTGATTGGAGAACTGCGTATGGGAGTGAAGCTTAAGAAGGTTAACTACTCTAGAACACCTATAGAATATGAATTGACTCCATACGAAATACTTATGGACGATATACGGTCGAGGCGGTACACGTTAAGAAAAGTGGATGGAGCGATACCACAGAGGTAATTATAATTGCTTATATTATTATTTTATTATTTCTTGTATTTAATTTTTAGCAGTATTTTAATAATTTAAAATGGTGACTGTAAAATCGACTGGTTGTGGGTTCGATCCCCAATCGTGGAAGTGAAATATTTATTTACATTTGTTTCTTTGCGCTGGTGTCGAGGCAAAGCGAGGCGTTGAGTTCCGCCACTCAACACGCAATGCCTTCGGAACTCGGTGGAAAGTGGGGAACAGAGTGTCTTAACACTAGATTCCGTCTGCTTACCCTGCTGTGTGCGGGATGCAGTGTGAAACCAATTTAATTTTTAATTTATTTATTCAATTCGGCAAGAGGTGATCTGCGTGTAGAGTTTACAATTAGTTTACGTTGTCTCACTGGGTAACGAAAATGTAAATATTTTTATAACACGTTGTATATTTGTATTTTATAACCATTAAAATAGTTTAAGTTAAATTTACATATCGATACGCCTAAAATAATTTTTGCCATTTTTCAAATATTACCATAGGATTTATTGATATTAACTTCAATGCGTTTTATTAACTTGCTGTAATAGGTCGAGATCCCATTGCTTAAATCTGCATAGATCGTGCATAGGGCATAGAAGATACCGTAAGCGGGCTACAGCGCCAGCGTGAAGCTTATTTTACGCGAAGATTAAATTGTCATTTATTTCTTGCTTTTTATTTTTGAATAGCAATTCAATATTTTTGCAATATAATAAGAAAATGATAACGAATAAAAATAATATACTCTTATAAAGTTTTGTGCACGTACTTTCAAGCACGTGCAAAGTAAATTAACACATTAAATTTATTGTCGACAATATTACATACATAGGTACATGTCAAACTAATAACATTTTTTTTAGTCGGTTAAAATTGTTATATAATCTCTATATATAATAAGACAGTAAAAATATTTTGTCTGTATATTTAATTTTACCTGAAATAGATGGAGGGACACTTAAAAAGAATAATAGAAAGCAAAAACATTTTTTTTTAATTACTTGTCTGTCTGTCTGTCGATATTTTTGTCCACTTTTTTCTCTGAAAGTACTGAACCGATTTACTTAAAAGTTATGCCAACAAAACATTTGCACCAATTGCTTCGTTTTAACTCAACTTAACTACTAAAGTTTGGTTCATTAAAATCGGTTTATTAAATAAAAGGTATCATCATTTCAATGAACTCAAGGCATTGTTATATAGAAAAACTTTTCGTTTAAATAGAAACAATTCGTCTTTGTCTGGCCTTTCTAAGTCTTATTCTTCTTTTAAACCACCCATCGGGTTTTTATGCAGTTTTCACCATTAGGTAGAGTATTTCTCAGGGAAGGTTTATATATTAGTTTATTATATGTATATTTTAATGTACTTTGACATAAATATGATAAATGTGTATAAAGTACTTCCCGTTGAGACACTTTCACACATGTGCTGCTTTAATGGTAAGTCCTACATGAAAACAATGTACTAGAGTATTATTCCTCTTAATAAGATCTACAAAAAAGCAACAGCATATTTGTACCTTCTAAGGTTCTCAGGATAACATACAGTGAGCATATTTCTGTCTAAAATAGTAATTTAAATGTATTTTTTTATTGTGAGGGGTGTTTGTCCATAATGGTATCAATTCTTATCCTTTTAAATACATTATTATTTTTTTTACCTTAAAACCGCAGACTTGGCTCATGTTTCATTTATCCCTTACTCATACATCATATAAATAAGTATATTAGTTACGTTGACCATTTAATGTAGATCAAAATTTTCTTTTACTGTTTTTCATTTTAATAAGTACTTTAGAAGTTGTTACAATCAAATCAAAAAAATCATGCTGCGAAACGGCTCACCACGCGCCCCGCGCCGTTTTGCTTATAGAAGCGCGTTAAATATACTTAGTTGATATTAAACATTTACACATTACCGTTCTACTTATTATTCGAAATAATATTTGTGTTTGGTTACAGCGTCAAGAAAGATGCGCACGCCATGATTCTCGAATTCATTAGAAGTAGGCCGCCACTCAAAAAGGTAAATCTTGATATTTTTTTTTATTTTATTGATAACATTTTAATAAACATTTCCTAATTGGGAATTATATTATTTTTATAGTAAAAATATTGTATTTGTATGATTTTTTATAGTAATTATAGTGACGCTGCCAGCAATAATAAAAGTTATGCTTATATACTATTATTTTTCAAATATTTTTTACAAAATCACCCAGTATGTTTCGGCCACTATTTTGTTATATTAACGAAATGACACTATTTATGAAAAAAATATGTATAACCAGCTATTTAACGATACGTCGTTGCTATATTGCTTAATGAGTATCCATATTTTCTGCAGGCCTCAGAACGCAAGTTACCACCGCCCCGACGGGAGGTGACGCCGCGGGAGCAGCTGCTGGCGTCGATCCAGGTGGGCCGCCAGTTGAGGCCTACGCCATACTCGCGACGATTATGTGAGTAAAATACTTTGAAATTGATTTTATTGCATATTTGTTATAGGTTTTAAGTCGTAAGCATATCTCTTACGTATAACATTATAATTATTACGTATAACATAAGGTTAGGTAGGTAATTTTTCTCAAATTTCAAGTTAATATTCGATTGATGTTTTAGTCTAACATAAATTATATATTTACATTTCAAAGAGGCCAGTCGTGGCGCAGGGGCACAGTGTGACTGTAAAATGGACTGGTTGTGGGTTCGATCCCCACTCGAGGAAATGAAAATATTTATTTACATCTATATTTTCATTTCTTCGCTCTGGTGTCGAGGCAAAAAGCGCGGCGTTAGGTTCCGTTACTCAACACGCAATGGTCTCTAGAACTCGACGGTAAGTGGGGAACGAAGTGTCTTAACACTAGGTTCCCTCTGCCTACCCTGCCGTAAAGCTGACATTTCAAAGATGCCTTGATTAACCCACTTGTAGTGGGCTAGTCAATGTAACCAATTTTATTGGGATTAAGTAATCATCATGGTTTTTATTATTTTTATTATTGCTTTCTAAATTCTTACACTTCTTCAGTATTATAATTGTTAAGGTTGACTTGTTTCAATTACTAACTTTATTATGTACTACTTCTAGTATAACATATTATATTGCTATAAATTAGGTAAGGTAGGGAATGTATGGGCTAGATTTAAACCCACAACCTGTTATATCTTAAGAGCACACGGGGTCCGTGCTCAAGGCTCTTAACGTTACGAAAACCCCTAATGTAAGGGTATGTACCACCAAGTAATTTGTTAGCCCTTTGAAGTAGTTTGTGAGCCCCTGCATATAAAAAAACGCTTATAAAATTATCAACTTTAATGATCCTATATACCTACCTATTAATATTCCAGATTCCCAATCCTTTCCCATCCTACAGCCTGAAACGTCAAAAATGAAAATATTGTGAAATTTAAACAGCTACCGCTATAATCTAATGTCCAACAAGTTAATATTAAGTGTTTAATGTTTCAAAGCTAAATCTATTATATATCCAATCAGTGTGTATTTATAGAAAATGTTACTAAATTTTTCAAACTACGTTATTGCTTTTTATTTTCAACAGGCGTTTGATAAATAGTAAGTAAGAAGGTAAATGGTCTTGTTTTGTAATTTAAAAGTCATTGACTCTTATGTTATTATTAATTTGTGTTCAAATGCTCCTATATAACGTTTAAAAATACCATTTGTGTGGTGAGACAGTGGGTGACTGTTAACGGATTGATAGTGAGTTGGATTCCTACTCCAGGAATTTTATAATTTTCATTTATCCAGTCTAATAACATAAATCGCATCGTTAGGTTAAATTTCTTTTTTGCTAAGTGATCACCGCCGCCTACGGCCCCGTGTGACATCAGTGAAGCTAGCTACAGGTACGTTGCCGGCTTTTGAGATGGAGATAGAGGCGGTTTTTAAAATTTCTTGACACTAGGTTCACTCTACTATCCTTTCTTTGTGCGGCCTGCGAAAACAGCTAACAAATAGACATAAAACTTTCACTCAAATTTCACTTTATTTAATATTTGTCACTTAAAGGTCTTTTTAAATAATTGAAAATATCAAGATGACGAAGAACACCGAGGGGCGAGTGAATCAAACTTACCGGGTTTGTACCCCTAGGCAAACCAAAATTTAATCGTCAAATTCACTTACACATTAAATCTAATAAAAAATAGTACCATTTTACGTAGTGATTGCATCAACATAACCCGTGGTCTAGTTTCGCAACGCTCCAGCACACAATGGTGATACGTTTATGGTACAATACCGCAATAACATTAGCTTGCCTTCTTTCAAAGATAAAACCATATTTGTTATATGATAAGAGGTATACAAAGTGTTTGGAAGATATCGCAAAATTTGACAAATAAAATCAACTTTTCGCTGTATCGAGCACACAGCAGGGTAGGCAAAAGGAACCTAATGTTAAGACACTTCGTTCCCCACTTTCTGCCGAATTCTGGAGGCAGTGCGGGTTGAGTGGCAGAACTCAACGCCGCGCTTAGCCTCGACACCAGAGCGAGTAATGGAAATATAAATTTAAGTAAATATTTCATCTCCTCAATGGGGTTCGTACCCACAACCAGTCGGTAATACAGTCACACTTTGTGCCTCTGCGCCCAGACTGGCCTCCAAATTTGACTTAAAGGAAAAAATATTTTATAATAGCGATAGATAGATAGTTTGTTTTTTCTGAAATTAAACTGATCTTATACTCTAGATGTAAATCTGATCGTGGTAGTTTTAGGTCCTAAAAAGTCACGATTTTCTAGAAATATACATATTTCAAATACAGGAAATATTTAAAAGTCAATAATAAAAAAATTTAACGAAATGAAATTGATGTCTTTAAATTATTTTCGTTTCGTTCTTACTTTTAGTATATAATAATTGTATCATTTTCCTGAATTCCAACAATATACATACAAATTTATGTCTTAAATGTTATTTGTAGAAAAACTTATTTGTAGAAAATATAATCAACAAAAGAAAGAAATCTTCAAAACATGTTGGAGCTCATGGCCCGCATCATTGCTGTGGCTGTGAACTGAATAGTAATAGTCACAATTTATCAGTATTCTGTTCAGTTACGAATCAAAAGTGGACACGAATCTTGTGACAGAAAGCTCTTACATCATTAAACTTTGACCGAAATGGGCAAAAAAGACAGACAGCTTAGAACAAAATGTTTAAATGATTCTCTGCCTTCCTCACTATCGGGGAAAATAAATGAAACTATAATTACTTATTATCCACTTGTCTAAAAATACTTTGTAGTAACACTCGATACGTAAGATCTTGTGTAAATTGAATGTATTCTGACGGCAGTTGACCTCTAACAACCCAAAGTTTTACTTATCTCTTCTTTGTACTACTGATTTTGCCTTGACCCATTTTTATATGACGATAGTCACAAAATTTGAAATATTTTAATTAGTTTGACACTTGCCCCCAGAATACTGAAGATGTTACAACGTACATTAACCTTATTCTAAAATTGTAATATGCGACCTTGAGATATGTCACTTAACGTACAATGACTGGAGAATTCGGAAATTGGTGGAAAACATGGGACGGAACTGTCTTAGTGGGAATGGAGTGTTGACTTAACTCTAGGTTCCCAGTCTATCTTTGCCTACCTTGCTTGTGTGGGATACAACGTTAGAATATCTCGATAGATCTCGTTAGATTGTCTAGTATTTTTAACTTCAAGGTCGAGATCTACAGCAAAAAGATAATGATCTGTCTGTAAAGAAATATCACTTATAATATATATATATATATATTGTTATGAAGCTACACGATAGGCACGAGATACATTTAGGTCGGTTGCATAAGTAACTGCGGGTCCGTCCTCACACTCTAGGTCAAATAGAAGACCTAGGTATTGATCTGTCTAAGTTCTCGCTGTGTGGCGCCAGCGTTTTTTTTGTTTCAAGTTATATTTTTGGTATTAACATTTTATGTAGCTAATATTGTGTGCACTGCCACTTAAATATAACAATAATATAAATAGTATTGAGATTTTGTCGATAAGTTTAAATTAAATTTAAAATGTCTTAACAAAATTGTAAAAGAAATATAACCAATATTTTACTCATTAGGTTATTTCTTATATTACTTCAACGCTCAAGTCAAATAAGCTTATTGTTCTTTTACGCTATGAAATAACAATTTAAAATATGAGAATGTAACAATTTGGTTTTGTTATAATTATTGTTTTATACACTTACTTTAAATTTTTTCTTTATGACTATTTTTATTAGTTTTCTGATAAGACTCTGACGTAACTAGTTGAAAAATCATTTATAATTTTTCTGAAGCAATACACTTTTATAAATTTTTGTCTGTTGAACATATTTTTTTTGTTCACGCTGAATCGCGTACATAGCAGTGTAGGCAGAGGGAACCTGTTAACGGAGTGCTAAGTTTCTTCGTTACATTAAAGACATTTCTGTTCCTCACTTTCCAACGAATTTTGGAGGCATTGCCTGTTGAATACTCAACGTCGCGCTTTATATCGTTACCAGCCGTCCCTGATTGGAAGTCGAACCACAGTTGGTCTTTAATATTCTAAAAAAATATTTTTACTGACTAGCAAAATTATAACGTACCATTGTTCGTGCATAACATGTGTTTCATTCTTCATGCTAATTATTTTTACGCCTTTTATGTAAAAAGCAAATATTTGATCATATGAAAAACCAAACACTTTTACTTAAATGTAGCGGTAAAATTAAACACGAACCAACGTATACTTAAATATATATATA
>DVQM01002258.1:0-10374 GCA_018231645.1 Heliconius ricini | reverse complement strand
AAAAATATTTTTTATTATTTATTAGGATGTATAAGGGGTGTTGTTAAGAAACAAGATATTTTAGACAAATATACAAGGAACATTATTTCATAATTTTACATTGTATAACACAAGCATATTTTTTAAAAATGTCATCTTGTCACTAGATTTTTCTACCCGATACACAAAATGCAGGAATTACCAGAAAGAAATAGGCGTCTAGTATAATTATTGTATTACAGTTATACATTGTGTTCAGTAAACTACATTTGCCGGCCTCATATATTAATTAACGCAAACTAAGATTTTCATCTAACTTGCTGTTTGACCTTAGGTAATAGAGGTTAGATGGTTATCTTGAGATGTGGCCTATCTAGGCTGCAGCGTAGGCTATTTAAGTATGCCGTGGTCTTGCTCTGTGTCATAATATACACGGATCTTGATGGTTTGTCATATGAATGTTCACGATATTGACTTTTAGTCATTTGTTTGATTTATAATTGTTATTTTTTTTATTTTCTCTCTACTTTTTTTTATTGGCGGCTTTGTCCACGCAGTTAAATGACTAAAACATCCCGGGTCCACATTCTAGATTAACAATTTAAAGTGATGTAAAATAGTTTATCAACACCAAGTGTTTTTCAATTTAAACCTGTAGTTTCTGAGATTCAACCAAACCAATCAAAGGAATTAATCAACCAAACAAACTCTTCGGTTTTTTTAATATTAAGTGCTAGTATTAATTGTAAATAGTTAATAATAATAGTTGTCTAAACTTAAACTTTCTTACAATTGCTATATTATTAGTTAATGTATTAGATACGTACAAATTTTCGATTTTGAACGATGTTTTTAATCGTATGAAATAATGTATTTTACAATGAGTTATGAACAACTGTATAATAAACAATAAAGAGAAAAATCTAACTTCAATTTTATTACTATGAGAGTCTAGTTTTACATGCGAATAGAACTATAATGTTTATTACAGCTGTGTCGATCTTATCAAGATCTTATAAATGTTGAATTGCTTCTGTGAGAAAATATGTGTGTGCAGAGGCGTTGATTATTTCTTCATAATTCTGAGCGGTATTAGTCTATCTATAGTATGAAAAGATAAAATTGTAGATATTTCAATATTTTATATGAAATACATATTTATTTTTATTATAAATAAATCACCATTGCTGCCCTTTTAACCGACTTCTGTAAGAAAAGGAGGTTATAATTTCGACTGTTTTTTTTTTTGATTTTTTTAATATTTGCTACCTCAGAACTTTTGAGTGGGTGCACCAATTTTGATGATTATTTTTTATTTGAAAGCTTGTGCTTCCCATTGTTTCATTTTAATTTGATCCATTAACGACAATGGTTTTCATAAGAAAATCACATAGATTTTAAATTTGATTTAGGTATGTCCGCGACAAATGAACGAATATTTCAACAAATTCCGATGTTTTTTTTATTGGAAGTGAAGAACTCTTCAAAGATTTATTAAATCATGAAAGAGAGTTAGGTGAAAGTTTGGTTAGATTGTGATTATGGGATCTGGTTGAAATTGTTGAAGTCGTTTTTTTAAGTTATAATTATTGTTACAAATATAATTTGTACGTATAGATTGACATTTGAATCGCCATGATATTTTACTAAGCTTTTAATTTCTATCCAAATAAACATAATCTCCGGTATATTTTAGGGGGCCCTTAAAGCGCAGCAGTACATCGTCTGACTGTAATTGCGACGGTAGCATTGTGTGTTCGTTTCTCATTTGTGTGAATGTAATATTTATATTTCTTCGCTCTGATAACAGACTAAGCAAGGAGTTCTATTCCGCTAATAACAATCAATGTCTCGAAAATTGGACCGAAAGTACAGAAAAGAACATAAAGCTATAAAAAAATCATATATTTCAAATAAATCAGTACCAAATATGACTTTAAAATAATAAATAACGAGACACGCGAGACGCGTCCATTAACGCGATTCGGGTCATAAGTCACTGTGGAACATGCTAGTGGCTTTTTCTTTGTCGAAAGTTGTGATCGTGAACTTGCCCGGGCAAGTGGCTACTACATGCTGCTGGCTGACATGGCAAATTGTAAGAGTGGTTAAACATGTGGGTACAATTGTATGTACGTCTGTGTATATTTAGACTAGTGGAATAATGAATTATAATTAGAGAGAACCTATGGTTCTCAGCTATTCTGTTCTTTTTCTCCGAATTTTTCGAGACTTTGCGAGTTGGAAGTGCGGAACACTATGCCGCGTTTATTACCAGAACGGTTAAATAATTCATTCTCTCGAATGGGAGTCGAATCTCCAAACTTCACGTTTTTTTCTATTTTATTACATAAAAATATTTAATTCAAAGAACAAACGTAAAATTCTTTAATTAAATGATTTAATATATTGAAACATCTGATTGATCGACAATTATTTTTTATAGTTAACTTAATATTACCACATCTTCATTATCGTTGCGTCTAATGACTTTGTGTAAATATTATAATACAAAAACAGCTTTCGCCGGCCATATATCTATCTATGTGTATATATATTACTAGAGGTATGTATGAGTAGATACGTACGTCTAAACACGAGATAGCTAAACGAAATCGGCAGTCAATTGGTGGGTGACGTCACCACTTTCGCCAACCGGAACCTCCATGCAGCTGAAAGGTGAATGTCAAGGCTCCTCGTGTTTTGTTGTGAAATTGCCCGATGAAATTGCAAGATTAGCTTCTATGTTGTTTGTGTAATAGATAAAATAAATGTTAAGTATCTGCGGCTACTGTTTACTATTAAGTGCTGTACTCTCGAGTAAGATGTAGGTACCTGAGTACGTAAATTGCGTCTTTACTATGGTGTTCTACAATATATTTTGCTATAAATATTGATTAAAATTTGATCCTAGTTTAAACTTTTTTTTAGCTTCCCGATGTATCTTGCACTTAGTAGGGTAGGCAGAGGGAACCTGGCAATATTGTGTGTCACTCCGGTCCCATTAAGAAACTTCTGTTCCCCACTTTCCGAAAAAATCTGAAGGTATTGCGTGTTGAGTGACGGATCTCAACTGAAATAAAATAATTTCATTCGTCGAGCGAGCATTGAACCCAAAATCTGTCACGTTTACAGTCGCTTACTTGTGCTCCTTCGCTACTACTCACATATAGTTTAGATTTACCTACAAAGTTATTGACTTACAGATATCTTCTAAGTGCCACTTTAGCAGTGAATCGGGAATGGCCCATTAAGACCTCGTATTGGACGTGATTATTACAAAATAACAATATTAAATTGAATATTGTATTTCATATAATCTAAATGCGAATGGATGCATTAAAAACAAATAAATACATACTTTATGTCATCAGAGCGTTAATGGCTTGCATTAGTTGCGCGGGCGCATCGTCCGAGCTTGCCCACTTTCACTGGCATTGAAATAGTAAACTTGAGCGTGAGTATGTGTATATGCAACTTGGGAAATGATAACATTATAATTACTTACGTACGATCATTCTCGGTTATGTTAACAAGATTTTACATTGTAATAAAATATAGTAATTTAAAATTAACAACTTTGAGAACCATTATGTTCGTTGGTAAAATCTTAACTGATATGTATTATGAAGACGAACGAACTTCTTATACGAATAATCTTATACGTGACAGATTATTCGTATAAGAAGTCTAGTCTATGTTAGTGTTGTGAGTTCAAACTGCCTCAATAATGTACTTTTATACATAAATTTTGGTTTTACTTTACTTCATATCACTTCGTTCCTCGCTCTTGATAAAATAATATATAATTTATACTAACATTATAAAGCTTAAGAAGTTGTTTAGTTGGACACACTTTTCAGGAACGACTAAAAACATTGTTGAAAAGTCTCATTATCCAGGACGGCTATACCCAGATTTTATTATATCACTATAATTAAGTCTTGTAGATATTAAATAGTAACATTTTGTACCTACTGTCTGAGTTACCTCGAATACGTAGTATATGGCAAACACCACTCTTAGCTTGGTAAAATATAAGAAGTACTTCATAATTTTCACTACTCCAAACAATCTACGTAGTGAATAATTATAAAAATAATAAATACATAGAAATGGATCGAGATTGTAATCTTTTGATATTACTCAGCGAGCTATTGTTCTTTCTTGTTTTACTTTTACATGCACTACTGGCGCGTTGTTGCGGGCTCTTGCCTCTAACAAAAATATGTGAATTCCAGACACATTAGAACCCATGTGTTTACACACGTGCACTTAGTACCGTCGTTTATAAATATCATAACTTTATATAAGCTTTGATTAGATTGTAATGTTAATATTTGCTTGTAGTGCACTAACGACTTAGACAAGTATATTGTCAGATGGACGAATTTTATTGAAAACAATGTTCAATATTCTTATATTTTGTCAAAATTTTATTCATTTTGCCTTAAGTAACGCCGTGTAAAAGATGGAAAGTGTTCTTGTCTTCTTATCGTTGTACAAGAAATTGTATAGATGATTTGTTATCTATCTAATCACCATCACATTTAAATGCTGTTGTGGCGCAGCTTAGAAGTATCATTATTTGAATTGTATGTTATTGTTTAAAGGTTTTCCCTTGTACTTAATCGAAATATTATTGCGGCGTTGAGTTCTTCCACTCAACACGCCATAGCTCCAGAATTCGGCAGAAAGTGAGGCAGAGAGTGTCTTAACACTAGGTTCTGCCTACCCTGCTGTATGCGGGATACAGCGTGAATCTGATTTATTTTATTTTTATTTAAATTAAATATGACATTAAGCTTAAAGCTTTTTTAATGCTAAAGATGAGTCCGAAAATGAAAAGAAAATTTAGAATGTCATTATATTTCTCTTTGCCTACTAAAACCTTAACGACACCTAAACGAACGTTGCCGTATCCAAACTTACGCAAATCTTTCAAAGGAAGACCAATAAAAATGGTGTACGCTATATCATTTCTACAACAGTCGGTATGGCTTAAAACTTGAAATGGATTACTCCTATATATAAAGTAGTTATTGCGAGTAGTGGATTATAGTTAAAACACGCTTACGCAATATGGAAAGTGTTCCACAGCGTTTCTCATAGCGTTCGTTCGTGTCGCGTAAGCTTCACCACTTTTTCCCATACATTTGACACGGTTGTTTTAGTTGATGATTGTTGTTGGGTATTGCGTGACAAATATGTATCTTTTTATTTGTTGTTCATTTTTTTTCTTTTCTTTTTTTGTTGTCGTTTTATGGTTTGGTTTTGATTATTGTGTTTATTATATTGTTATGATGAAGCTGCATTAGTTAACTACAAATATACATATATTATTCGGATGCATTATTCGGTGAACCATCATGAATTGTACAATGACGGTTACTGAGTAATCGGGGCAGTTGTGGCGCATTGGCATTAACGTGTGACTGTAAACGTGAGGGATGTGAGTTCGATTCCTGTTCGAGAGTATTGATTATTATTTATTTTTATTTTTATTTTCTCCTTCTTCTAAAAAGGAAAATCGCGGTGTTGAGTTTTGCCACTAAGCTCGCAATGCATCGTCCGGCGGAAAGTGTGGCACAGAGGATCTTAACACTAGGTTCCCTCTGCTTACCCTGCAATAGGCGATATACAGCCCAAATCCGAGTGCTCTATATAGTTATCTCTATATAGTTTCCAATTCCGCTCTAATTTTGTGCAATCTAAGTTTTTGAATATTATTGAAATATTACAAAATTCTATTTGGGTTAAACTTTACTCGTACTTTGAACTATTAAACATGAATTTATTTTCAACAAAGCATATATGTATATATACTTATGTATCTAAGTCAACATAAATTATTTCATAAAACACATTTTCCTGGATTTATAATTGCAAATATAAACAACGAAACAGTCGCTCTGGACGAAGTGCGCCTTGACACCCATTGCGAATTTGCATACCCTTCACCGCTGTCCGTCAAGTTGCTTTTTTATCGATCACCACCTATTTACTTAACAAGGGGCTACCACTCGTTCACTTACATTAATGTGACTTTCTGACGTGTTGTTTATTATATATTATTTTATTTTTATAAAGCATATCATATAATTTATTTTATTTGATTTTTGAGGTTGGTGCCTACTATGGTTGTAGGGAAACAACTGTTTGGTTTTAAGTTAGTTGTGCTAATTAGGTACTTAAATAGCTTTTATGATTCATATTCAATTTTTTTTACTCATAACAGGGTAATTCTCTGTATAATAATAATTTTTTGAGAAATTGCATATTGAGTGACGAAATTCAACGCCGCGTATTAACGCCAGAGCACGGAAATTAATATAATTTAGTTGTATATATAATCATTACCCCGATCAACGGTAATCGAACGGTAATTGAAATTTTTATATATGTCTATAGTGCTAAACACTGTTTTATCATTTAAACTGCTTTACTAATTAATCTTTTTTTTATAATTATCACTAAACGAAAAAAAGCTGCTGTTATTTCTGCCTATAAATATTATAATAAGAAAATAAAATATATATGTACTTATACGAAAAAGACCATATATTTGCCAACTCTAAAGTACCATTAGCAGCACTAAAGGTATGATAATTCCATGTTAGCGTTCAAAAGATTAGAATGTGTGAAGTAGCCACCAAAGTAATTACACGTCATTTGTCATTGGTTTCTACCATACAAGTTTATGTATATCGTTAATTCATGCAGCAGTTTTATTGACTGGACTCTCTCTCTTTATGTCTTAACTGTTTAGCACAGTTAAGTTTGTTCGAGATGGAGAAAATGAGGGGAAATTCTCGAGTTTTTATATTATGTTTCATTTTTTACTTATTTAATTAATGGAGGCGGTTATTGTGCGTCTGTTTGACGACGTGGTTGTGAGTTCGATCACCACTTGTGGGAATGATGATTTTTTTTTCTTTTACTCGTTCTTGTAGACTGCGAAATTTCTCAATTTTTTTACTTCTATTTGAATTTATAATTAAAAAGGAATACTTAACCCTGTGCTGCTTATAAACAATACGATCTAGTTGTTGGTTCAAATATTACAAGTTCATATTAAAAATACATTTATTTATTAAAAATTTAAATTTTGACCACAGACTAAATCACCCTTTTATAAACCTCGATTAGAGTCAACGTCGCACAGTAATAATAAATCACACTATTATCATTATATAATACCTATTTAATATACAAATGAGTCACTTATCGAGTAACTTTTGCATATAAGCTCGCTAGGTCTTTAATTAACGCTTGCCTATATAACTTTAAAATACAAATATACTGTTGCGCGCCTGTTGATGCCCGGTTTATTAAAGTAGATAGCGATCTTTTAAAAAAAAACGATAGAATCTTTGTGTCGTTGAGTTCGTGATGCTGTATGTTGCTGTATGTATTTTTTTGTATTGCAATAGTAATTTGTAAGCTAGCTTCGGTGAAGAATATATGGTAGTATTGGAAATGTAACAAAGACAAAGACAACTCTTGACAGACAGACGGACGGACAAAAAAGTGATCTTATAAGGGTTTCTTCTTTCCTTAAAAGATACGGAAACCTAAAAAGAAATCGGTTTATTTAAAAAAAAAACAAATATTAATAAATTAACAATATTTATTACTATATAATTATGATGTATTCTATTATTGTTGTTATTACAACTAGATATAGTTCAGTAAACTTAGCGATACCGTTTAGCGTGATTATGTGAAATATTGTATATACAACTGAAATAAAAACTAAAATAAATGTATTATTGATATGCATCAAAAAAGTTATTCCATTTGGTACATTGCACTTTTGACGCAACAATGACGTAATTGCATTTTTTTGAATAACAAATAAATTACATTTACACACAATTTACACTCAATTTTTTTTATGCGTGTATTTAATTGTTACTCATAATTAATTATGAAAATAGTGACATAGCGTGTTTTGATGTCTAAGTTCAGTTTATTTTCAAATTTAATTTACTTAATTATTTTTAATATGTATATCAAATAGAGAATTTTACAATATCATTTTTACTGCGACTGATTGTGGTTGTGATCCCGACACGGGGAAATAAATTGGTTAGTCAAACTTAAATTTCCATTTCTTCGCTCTGGTGTTGAGGCAAATCGCGGCTTTGAGTTCCGCCGCTCACGTGTTGAATGCCTTTAGAATCTTTATTCCATTTGTAGTATTCTTTTTATTTTTGTCGATAGCACCTGCCATCTAAAAAGATACCAATTAATTTGAATCACTAAAAATGCTATGATGCGTGTTCGACGTCAATATAAAATAGCGGAGTGTTGGTGGCACTACCGTCGCATATTGTGGTGTTGCCAGAAAAATAAAATGAAGTTAATTGGCTGAGACATCGGTCCAATATAACCGCCGGTACAATATTGGTTACTTCCCCTACATTGCTAAACGTAACATAGGTACATAAACAGGTATATTGCATTCAAGAGCTAGCATAACGTTCTTAGAAATTAGCTTATAATGTTACATTTCCTATCACGAAAATAAATTTGGATACTTGGAAAACAATCAATGGGATTCCGCGAAATTCCGATATGTATAGCGAGAACAAAATATTATATTCCGAAACGTGTACGTTTATTAGACGGTTCGGTCCAAAGGTATCGCTGTTACAATGAAAATTCTTCGAAGACTTAATTTGAGTTTCCTTTGGCCGTAAAACATTGCTTAGATATGCTGAACGTTTTTTTTTTTGTATTAAAAAAGCAATTTAGATGATTATTCTTAACGTAAATCTTTGAGTAGGGGATTTACCCTAGACAGATTTTTCATTTTTTTTTTAAAAGTCTGTCTACCCACAAATTAGTAGTCGGTGCACCCTAAATTTCGGGTTCGGTTGCGTACGTCTGTGAACGCGACAGGTTCTGTGTTCTATTCCCACTCGAGGTTAGTTTAAATATTTAATATTTTTTTATTTCTTTGCTTTGATGCCGAGATAAAAGCAAAGTAAAGCGCGGCAATGAGTTCCGCCACTCAACACGCAATGACTTCAGAATTCGTCGAAATGTGACTAACGGAAAATGGGCCGCTTATATTTCTTCCATTTGTCATGACTGGGAACCAATGTCAGGTTCCCTCTGCCTACCTTGCTATGAGCGACATGCTAAATATACATTAATCAGTATATTTTTTGACATCTCATTATAATAAACATAACATTTTATATTTTCATTTCTTGCAAGACGCCATATTATCTACTTGTTCCGTTTTCTGCAGGATGTTGGCAAAATTATTTGTCTGGCAGCAATAATATTCGGTCTAGACTCTAGACGAGAATTACTATAAAAGCTTCATAAATTGTATTGTTCCCCTAGTTAAGCAACATTTGATGGCAGTAGTTGAGATTTGTATTGGATAATTTTAAAATATGAATTCATTCAATTGTATTGATAAATTATGGTAATTTATACATATTGAGGAAAAAATATCTATCATAAAATTTTATATTATAAAGTACAAATAAGTCTTAAATATTTTATATTTAAAATCGTCAAGAATCTTCTAAACAACATCATCCCGGCCTCAGTACCGAACTTGTCTGAAGTGGAAACGTATTGACTCAACAGCTTCGCGGAACGACGCGGGCGCAACATTTTTACAGGGGTGTGTATTTTCTCTAGCCGTAGTATAAACTTCGGTTTGACAAAGAGCATCTTATTTAGATATTTTTACAAAAACATAAAATCTACCATTGAATATTTTTTTGCTTATTTACATCTTTTTCAAAAAATTTTTTATTAGGTAGCAGGCCTAATATGAGTGAAATATATGGAAAATATATATTTCCAAGGAGAAATTGTAGATAAAATAAATATTTGATACCAAAGCTCACAACCCTAGAGTCGCTTTTAAGTCGACATGACACCGGCTCGCTAACTACCGCACTTTCGAGAACGTCTTGACAATGGGAACTAGACGTCTTTAGCAGACCTTTCACTAGCCTGCGTTTTTTATTCTAACATAACGTAGTGACTAGTATTTTATTTGTTTTTTTTTTAGCTTAACATTGTTTCCCGCACATTGGGTATACAGAAAGAACCTAGGAAGTTAGTGTTAAAACACTCTGTACCCAGTAAGACAATTCTGCCCACTTTCCGCCGAATTCTAAGGCATTGCATGTTGAGAGGCGGGATTCAGCGCCGCCCTTTGCGTCGTTACCAGAGCGAGGAAATGAGCAGTGCTTTACTTAATATGCATATAATTTATTGCATAGCATTCGTGAATCATTCCTTAGTTTACTTAGGACGGCGATATCAGTTTAGAAACAATAGTGAGTTTATATTTATTTTTATAAACTTTTCTATATGTGTTGGGAACGAACTAGAGAGATACTAGTGATGGGGTCCTAC
>DVQM01002257.1:0-10375 GCA_018231645.1 Heliconius ricini | reverse complement strand
AAATATTTCATCTCCTCGAGTGGGGATCGAACCCACAACCGATCGGTTTTACAGTGATACTTTATTTATAGTTTAACTAAGTAATAAACCAATGAATGGGATTATACAACGAATACTTGTGTTTGATTGTATTGTGAACCTTAATAATGTTAAATAAAAATAAAACTCTTAAACAACAGTAAACTTAATAAAAAATCAAACATATAATTCCAATTGAAATAAAAATTTAAAGCATACATTTGACTGTTTTTCATTGGTGAAATAAAATATAATAATGAAAATGGCGTCGACACGAGAGTTTAAAGTTTCAGTGCACATTTTCAATTGAGAAAACATTCCAACAGCAATATAAGTGAACTCGGTCACGTAATAAATGAAATGTTGTTTGCAGGTGACGCGCTGCGGAGCGGTAATTAAAGCGGCTCTGCCGCTTTAAATGGACAAACGCAAGATGCTGCCAAAGAGAGCGCGTATGGATAGCATGCGGGGTCCGATCGCCAATGGACCCCTGCAGTCGAGGTGAGCCTTACTGTTGTTTTGTGTCCCACTTACGGCACTCCCACCCACGTTCAAAACTTTTATTAAATTCTGCTCGTTATACGAGTATATTTATAGAGAAATCTTATTACTTAGTTGAAATAGTTAAGCACGTTTTATATTATTTTCTATGTTTAATCTCATACTAACTTAGTATTTTATAATAAAAAACGGAAGAATTTTTTCGTCTCATCATTCAAATTTAAAGAAAATAGCCTGCAATCATCTACTGCAGTAGAGCGCATTAGCTTTTTACTGCTCCATTTTATATGCTTCAACATATTTTCTCGGCTCTTATGCAAAGTTGAAACACGCTATTACCATTCAACTTTGTGTACATTGAACTTAGTATTCTAAATAATAAAGTAAAGTATATAAACGTAAAATGAACCGGATGTGCTTCAGAGTTCAAGCGCTGTATGAACGCAGATTAGAGATAAACTTTTGACATGCAGATTCGTTACATTACAACTTAGTTCTTTCTTCGAGAAACGTATATTGACTTGTAGCGGTATTTTTATTTTTGTTAGACTTGCATCGGATGTAATCAATACTTTTAAATGTTCGGTCTTAAATATTTTCATATTAATATTGTAGTATATGATTTATAAAGATTGGTTGATAATATAATCAATTTATTTTCAAAAGGTGACATTGTTCTCTGTAATATTAAAAAGGAAACAATTTGGCACATTACATATAACACATTCACTAAAACAACCATCACAACATTCTAGCAATCTATATATTTTTCGTTTTTTTTCATTAAGAGGCAGATTTTTTACATCTTACATCATGTTCCTAATAAAAACGAGTATATAATGCAAAGGCCATCGTAGCTCAGAAGCACAAGCGTGCTTGAGAATTGCATAATGCCATAAGAATCCATCCGCTGAAAGTGGCGAAAAAAGTGTCTTAACACTCTGTTCTAGATATCTGCGTAACTTAGTAAATTATTTTTATGACAAATCCTAACATTCACATGACGGGTATATAGGTATTATGTAACGTCATTCGTGGCTTATTTATCCGAATCGTCGAGGGTCATAAAGAACGAGGAGAGCACTTGCGGCGTCGGCCTCGGGTGTCCTTGATATTTGCCGCGCCGTAAACTCATAACCGTTGGTTATATTATTATTATCATCATCAACACCGAACGAATACATACATAAATTACATAACTCGTTTCATGTCGGCCTCTTTGATTGTCGGCGCCGTTTATTTAATTGTTTGTCGCCTTAAAGCATTTAAAACAGTTGATTTATTATTAGGTTTAGCATATACTGTTGCAATTCAAGTTAAAATATGAGATAACTACTGCTATAGATTAGATTATGAGTCGATATTAGGTATGACGACGGGCGTTCTGATCGTGTTCAGACTGGTTATGCGTTATAACACAGATACGCATGTGCGTATATATGTATATACATGAATAAAGTAATGAAAATGTTAAGGAAGCAAATAAAGGTGGGCTGTAAATTTTTAGATATCATAGAGGGAAAAGTATATAAAGGTAGCGGATGACCTAATACGTTATATCCATAAAGAAATATTTATTTTTATGATAGTGTATTAGATTTTTTAACGAGTTACGCAAAGGGCTTAGTAATAAATAAAAGTTTAACAATAAAACTTTTCATAAATTTTATACAATATCATCAGACCGGAGAACTACCTCTATTATAAATATACTCTTTCAAGGAATCGAAACTCATTATGTCAAAATTTGACATAATAAAATATACAATTTGACTATGTCATCCAGTATTAAATATAACATAGTTTTTTTTATTTTTTTTTTTTCATTTTTTTAGAGTGCTTTGAACCCATAGCAACTTTATGCAGGTAGACCAATGTCAGTCAGTCACGTCCCAAGTGTTTTAAGTATATACGTTCAATAAAGTTGAAGTTAAATTTATTTCAACCGTTCACAAATCGTATAGGTATATATGATTTGTGACCGGTATATCATATAGGTATTATAAAATATATTCTCTAGAGTCAAAAGTAAATCTGCAATGCGTCGTAGGAAGGTTAGAGATAGGTCAAGGCGGGACGAAAATGGCGTTGGTGCATTTGTTTCTATAATATGCTTTCTGCGTTAAGTGTGCTATAGTAATGTGGAAGAGGAGGATACTTTTTGTTAAAATGGTAATAAAACTATTTTGATAATAGTTTTTACGGGGAAACTGATTGCACTAGCGTTTGTTTATTTAAATGACTGTGATAAATAAAATAATTGTATATATACGATCTATATTACGTTTAAACTAATTTTTAATTTTAATAAGAACTTTTACAAACGCAAGGAGTATTGTTTATCATTTTACCACATTTAATAGGTTTGAATTGTATTGTTGCATGACTAGAGTTAATTCAAACCTCATTAGTAATGTATTAAGGCGACACGGCAAGCGGGCGGTGAACAAAATCATGAAATGATCTATGGTCAACAAGTTTATTAATGACTTCCACCAAAGTTACAAATTTGAAAGTAATGATAGGACGTAAAACAAAATGACACTTCCGACTTTTTTATGTTTTTCTAACAAAATACAATTCAACTGCTCTGAAATGTGTATAATCAATGTTGTGTGAGTATTGACAGATGTAAGAGGTCGTTATTGAGGATCATGCACAGTTTCCGAACTTACAAGTTCTCTCGTTTTACTCAAAAGCCTAAAAATACACTTGTGTTTAGCAAAATATTATGTTAGAATAGTAAAAGTTAATAAAATAATGTATAAGTTTCAACAAGAACACAAACAAGTGGTTCTGATAGTATCTATTTCGGAGAAAACAAATAAATTAGCGTGATAGGCGCTCGTCGGATACGAGCGCAAGTCGTGCGATATCGTAGATAAACAATACGCTCATCAAAGATTTCCAAGTATCTACCCTAATTCACTTTCAAAGTCCGCAGAGTTCTCCAAACATAAAAAGCCTCGTCCATCGGGTTTAGTCAACTTATTCTTTTCCCGCGCTAATCCCATTTACTTTCCATCAAAACTTGTCCAAAAGGGGTTGCCTCTGCGATACGCCGCTACCCCATCTCTTTGTTTGCCCCCAAAATCTGTTTTCGTCTGCCCGGCAAAGTTCCACGAAATTCCGTAAAACTTCCCCCTTCGGAATTACTTTCCCGTTCCACCCGTCGAAAGTTTCAGCGGCAATAATAATAATTCAGCCTTGCTATGACGAAAGTTTAATTTATTAGTTTAATCGTACTGGCGCGGCTCTAATTATTCCGGAGCCTGGGAGGGTCCACAAGTCGTTTTAATCTACTCCATATCCCAAGTAGCCGATATTTGATTTGGAATCCAATTTGTCCGACTATTCGATTTGATCGTCGCTATCTCGAGGATCCGGCCAAAGGTTGACATTACATAAAGTATATAGCGATATCTTCTAGTGTAATTTATGTCGTCTTTAAGGCGCGTCGGTTTTTGTAATAAATTTTACCGGCACATTTGCTTTATTCGCGAAGGAAATGGATTTTAGGTTTACATTACTATTAAATGACAATGTTGAACTGTGTTTGTTGTATGATTACTGATTACTGAGTTAGTCGTTTACGAGAAACTTTGATATAGGCAGTTAATTATTGTCTAAGTACCGTTAAGTGGCTTATAAATGTTATATAGCGTTTAGTGTTTTTGTTTTAAGTTGACGGTTAAAATGACTTAAACGATTTTTGTTATTTCGTTCCTTGTATTTATAAAGGCCATTAATGATCAGTTTTGAGTACAAAAGTTCTTTGAAGCGTTAGGCATATATATGTCAACACTCCTCTCCTAAATCAGAATAGATTTAATGAGATAGGCACCAGAAAGGCTAAACATACGACTCATCATGTCACGACTGCTCCTATACTCCTTACAATTTTTAATATATTTTACTACAATATTAAGATATTATATTCAAATATTTTTTCATAAAACAATACAACGATCAGTATCATATAGACTTTGAACAGTCTCGTTCGTATAAAATCAGTTAGTTGGACGGATGGAGTTTTGAATAGTTAGTGAATAGCTAGCTTCTAGCGAAGATAATAGTGTGATGCATCTTTTGTTTTATTGTAGTATTCAATGGCGTGTCTATTCACGTTTTCAATTGAGATTGCCTAAAGTTATTCAAATTATAGACATTTCTTTCATTACTAAAATGTTTATATGTTTTACAACGGAACTATATCGCACGCACGCACTATATCGCGCTTGAACGTCTTATTTATACATATCACATGTTACAAGGATAAGAGTATGAAGAGACAACCTAGTGTCAAGACACTCCGTCCCCAACTTTTCGCTCGATTTTCTAGATATTGCGTATCGAGTGATGAAACTTAATGCCTTCTCTTATTACCAGAGAGAGGAAATTAATATATTCAATGCCTCGAGTGGAAATCGAACTCAAAACTGTCAGCCTGGCTCAAACACACACAAACATATTCTAGAAATGTTCAAAAAGTGGCAATGTTTCATGAATTAGTGACAATACGAACAAGACGATATAGAACTTGTAAAAGTGTTTATTTACATAGAAACAACACGTATTCAATAGCCAACTTGTTCCCGTGGTGAATGTGCTCGACAATTAGTCGCGAGAGAAACAATTCCGCTTGATTAATATGCACTGGGAATCGCCTACGACGATGCAATGAATTTACCATATATGTACGTAGTGGATTGTATGGTGCCGTAATTGTTCGACCGGATTGTTGTTAATATTGAATTAGGCTGGAGTCGAGTTTAGCTTATATTTGTTTTAATCAGCGTTCCCATTATGTTTGAGTTGTACTATTGTTTTGTATTCGAAATTGGGACATTATGGATAGTTAAATTATCGAAATTTATTCATATTATGATTTGCATTAGACTTGTTACAGGTTTAATTTATAATTCTATACAATATGAGTTTACAGTACCTACCGAGTTATCGATACGTTATATTAAAATTATCTGATATTTGATACTACGCTTTCAGTACGTGAAATAAATATTATCAATGTAATAAAAATAAAACCCAAAGCAATATTTTTGAAAGCGTTTAATATATTTTCTGTAGTTGAATTAATAATAATAAAAGAGGGAAACCAAAAGAAGTGTTCCTTAGATACTTTTGCAGTAGGTCAAAGTCCTATTTATGTACTTTACTTTGCCCATAATGGTGGTATCCATGGTATGTACCTCTTGGATACATATGCATGCAGAGTATTTCTGTTCATTATTTAATGTAAAAGTTGCATATGTTATCCGTATTTATAATATTTTGTTTCTTATAGCGTCATTTTGAATCATAACAAATATGTTTGCCATAATATTAGCAAAAATATATACAACAAATTGTGTTACGATAATGTAAAAATACCTTAGATATTTTAGATGTGAATCATTATTAAATATTCTAGAAAAAGTAAGTGAAACATGCCGCAGTGAAACATTACTTCCATAATTTTATTTATTTTATGGTCTAAGGAAACAAAATTAAGGATTTTTTAGTAAATAAAATGTATGACTTCTTCTTATATTTTTATATATTATTTATATATTTTTCAGGCCCCTTGTGGCACTGCTCGACGGTAGAGACTGCACCGTCGAGATGCCAATACTAAAAGACGTGGCGACAGTGGCGTTCTGCGACGCCCAATCAACGTCGGAGATACACGAGAAGGTGCTCAATGAGGCAGTCGGTGCTCTCATGTGGCACACCATCATACTGACCAAGGAGGACCTGGAGAAATTCAAGGCGCTGCGGATCATAGTGCGCATCGGCTCGGGTGTTGATAATATTGATGTTAAAGCGGCGGGGGAACTAGGTGAGTGGTCTTCTAATGCTGTATGAATTGATTGGAGAGAATTATTGTTATATATTTGGTCGAAGCGGGGTGGTGGTGGGTCTTCATTTCTGGGAAGTATGTATGTTTACTCTGTTGTGGAAGAGCGCTGCGTTGGGTTACGTCATTCCACATTGATGTTCGAAACATAGAGAAAGCAAAGTTTGAAAACTAGGTTCTTTTTGTCTAGTGTTGAGTTGACCTATTTTCAATTTAGTCGGTCAATGAAAATTCATGTTTTCAAGATCATATTTGGTTTTAAGTACAGAAGTTGCAATATATAATTTTAATAACAAATCTCTATAGATATCAACGAAATGACTCTATTAAATTAAAGTGTTTGATTTTGTATATTCATAAATAACTACCATTTTATCTGCGTCTTCGTTCCCTTGGTCATTACGAAATAACTTATATTATATTAATATAATATGTAAACATGGTGCACGTTCTAAGTACCCACAGTATCTCTGACCGCAGGCACATAAACAAATATTCTTTACATTTAAAAATGGTATGGACTAATTTATATAAAAAGAGAAAAGAATAGATAATGTTTTGTAATGTAAATATGTTGCAAATTTCAGGTATAGCTGTATGTAATGTACCGGGCTACGGCGTCGAGGAGGTGGCGGACACGACGATGTGTCTCATATTGAATTTATACCGGCGGACGTACTGGCTCGCTAATATGGTGCGGGAAGGGAAAAAATTTACAGGTAAGCGAAAATTGTTAAAGAATAGCGAAACTGAGTATCGTTTATCACTGTATTTGTCGAATAAAAAGCAATCATCGAAATCGGATGGCGGCATATCCAGTTATTCTTCCGTTTGGCGCGCACATACATTATGCAAATGTAAGGCGTATGTGATTTTCTCATGGATATTTTTATTGGAAGTGGATTAAATTAATATGGGGCCACACGACGAGCACTAGCTTTTAAAATAAAATCGGTTCACCCTATCAAAAGTTCTGAGATAATAAAAAAAATACTGTCGGAATTGATAACCTTCTCCTAACAGTAGTTGGTTAAAAATATAACACTTTAAATATAAATAAACTTATTTATAGAAAGTTAAAATCAAGCTATAGCCAAAGTTAATAAATAAATAGATTGTATAAGAAAAGAAAGTAGCTCACGTTTGTCAGATTCATATTGGTTATTTTATGTAAATAGCATAGAAGAAAGAACAGTTAGAAAGGAAAATATTTTTTATTTCGTACATATAATCCTTAGGAAAATATTGATTGGAATGCTTGTATAAAAAGATTTGGTTGTGTGACATAATGTATAAGTGTTTTTAAAAAAAATATAAAAGCAGATTCTCACTTTTCCCGTTTAGCAGGGTAGGCAGAAGGAACCTAATGTGAAGACATGCCGTTGTACACATTCTACTAAATTTTCGAAACATTGCGTTTTAAGTGGAGGAACTCAAATCCACGTGTTGTTTACAAGAGCAGGGGCGTGAAAATAATTTAAAATTAATAACATCGTTCCACCAATTTCCATTGTACCCACAATTATCGCGGCTAGAGGTGGACGCTGCGTACGGTGTAATTATTAATACTTAACGTGAGTGTATATAAGTATTATCAATTACTTAAATAATTCATTAGCTGGCAATCTACATATTTAATCATATCTTATGTTTTTTTATTTCAATAATATACATTACATTTTAAACTGGAATTTTAATTAAGGCCAGTCATCATGCAGGGGCACAAATTGCGACTGCAAACGCGACTGATTGTGGGTTCGATCCCCACTCGAGGAAATGAAATATTTATTTAAGTTTATATTTCCATTTCTGTATCCATTGAGTCGAAAACGAATAGTAAAGTTTATAATATTATTTTTAATCAAAGGATTTATACCGCATTCAGCAGGTAGGCAAAGGGAAACTACTGTTACGACACTCCATTCCCCTCTATTTGTCGAATTCTAGACGCATTGCGTGGTTAATGGTAGAATTCTACGCGGTGCCTTGCCTCGTTACCAGGGCGAGAAAAATAAAATATTAAATATTTGATTTTTCCAGTATGAATTGAACCCACAACCTCGCACGCCTCGCACGCTTGTGCCCCTGCGCCACGATTGTCGTTAAAAATATATGTTATATAAATATTTACCGCCACTAGTCCATATCTTCTGAGAGAACATATGCCAACATTAACAATATCTCATATAATCCTAGAAAAGGATGATAGCACCAAACCGTCATAGTTTAAGTTTTCGCTACTTCCTCATATGTGTATGATGATAACAGCAAATGAAACATACAAGAATAAGATACGTGAGTTAAATTATTACTGGCAAATCAACTGTTGTAATGTCAAATTCACTATTGTATTTAGCCAAACTTCCCTTCATATGTGGTGGGTTTTATTTTAATCGGTTCATAAATAAACAATAAATTCATATAAACAGTTTTGTTTAACAAAATTGCTACAAAATGACTGTTTCATTAAATTGGCTGAAGCTTTAGCTCTTAATGTATAGATTTTGTTTCTAAAATGATAGTTTGTTATATATACAAAAGTACTTCAGACTAGTGAATAAATAGATATGTAGTTCAAGCGGACGAAATTACGAGCGAGTCGGTAGTTATTTCATGCATATTCCTTTATCAGGTCCAGAACAAGTGCGCGAAGCGGCGGCGGGTTGCGCTAGAATTCGGGGTGACACCCTCGGTATAGTGGGCCTTGGGCGTATTGGCTCGGCGGTCGCCCTTCGCGCTAAAGCATTCGGGTTCAACGTGATCTTCTACGACCCCTACCTGCCCGACGGCATTGAAAAGTCGTTGGGCCTCACCAGGGTTTATACGCTACAGGTAATTGATAAGATATTCTTCTTCACTTAGAGTTCTCCAAGTAATTAACGGCATTTGGTGAAAAATGTTGTATTTTTATAAACTGTTAAATCATGTTGTACAAAATACTAATATGTTGTAATTAATTTTTGACTTATATTAATACTATATATATAATTTAATTAAATATTAAATTATAGTATATCAGTACTTAAAAAAATATAATATTTAATATGTGCTAATATATTTATTCTTTATTTATTTATTTTATATAAGAACTTGTATGTATAAGTGTATAATTATTTTATTATTTCTTATATATTTATTTATATATGTATATACGTATATATTTATTTATTAGTTTATTTATTTAGTATTTCTCGCGTCACTTCGCACCGTTTTATGCTCGCACTTTTAATGATATCCTTCCAGAATGCGGTTGCCTGGAAGAGATCACGTAGTGACAAGGCCACCCTTGTGCATTTTGTTTTAAGAAGTTACTCTGTTGTATTTTTTCAAGTCTGCAATAAAGATTTTTATTATTATTATTATTATTACTTATTATATAATCCGATATAGAAGTTTTGAGAAACAAAAAAATACGAATGAGTGAGTGAGTGCTATCCATGAGCCATTGCCGCACTTAAATTAGCTGAACATGGTGGCGCAGATTACATTTTTTTTGTTTAAACTTATTTTTCAATAAGTAAGTCTGTTCCTTACGGCGGTCACGACTTGAAGACTGTGCTGCAATAAAGATTACAGTTTATAAGTTTGTATTTTGTAACTATTTCTATTTGCATTAATCAGATAAGTGACTAAAAAATCATCCAATCTTTTGTCTTCAAATTTCGCAGACACCGCTAAGCCGTGTAGTCTGTTACTGTTACAGGTAGCGTCACCACATAAGTGAGCCTAACCAAATAAATAAAATATACTTAACCGACGTACACAGTTCCATCTCGTTAAATCGATGTGTCGATTTCAAAATGTTTGTCGATGATATTTCATATGAACTTACGAACATGTAATGAAAATCAACCAAGGGCTAACGCTAACTGACTTACTTTTACTTTAAAGGTCCGACTCCGTTAAAGTGCGTATTCACAATTACTATGCAAAAGCATAGTAATTGTGTGTGTGTGTGTGTGTGTGTGTGTGTGTGTATATATATATATATATATATAT
>DVQM01002256.1:0-10375 GCA_018231645.1 Heliconius ricini | reverse complement strand
TTTTTGGTTCGTTCGTTCGTTTGAAATAAATCTATATAAAAATGCCTAAAAACATTTTTTCTACGTGTACTCTGTAATAACTACATATTTACCATTGTATATTTAGCTAATAATATATGTAACTAATTTTAAAACTGTACAGGAGTTAATATGTAATTATTACAGTTATTTTACCAAGAATATTATGAATTGCCCAAATCAACGAGGGACACCCTCTATCCATTTCAGACAAAATTACTAAATGTACTGACAATATATTTTTACTGTCTTATTATATACTAATAATAGATAAGATAGAGATAAACTACTAAGCTGCCTTAATTAAAAAAAAAAATCTTTGCTCTGGTGTCGAGGGACAACGCGGCGTTGAATTCCGCTACTCAACACGCAATGCTTCCAGAATTCGACGGAAAATGGGGAACAGAGTCTTATACCACTTAGTACCCTCTGCTTACTGATTTTTAATTTAATTTCTAGCAATACTTGATTATGAAAAATGGTTACCTGTGCTCTAAATGGATAGGTGTAGCTGAAGGCTGGAAAGGTGGTTGTGGAGGCACATTGTTTGACACAGGAGCGGCTCTAGATTCTGGCCTAGAGTCTTCCTTTTCAACCAAACCAAATCCAAGTGTATCATTCTTTATTTTGGCCAAGGATATAGCATTTTCATCATCACTTTCGTAATTCTCTATAAGGTTATCTAATATTTCATCATTGTCTGTAATAAAATAAAAATAGACATTTTAAAAAGATATTAAAATGTGATTTTGATGTACATTGTACTCGCGAAGGTTAGGAGTTTAATCCCTACCCAATTAAATATTCTCACTATTTCCCCATCTCTGGATGATAAACTGTGTCGTTTAGTTTTGACACTTAAAACAGTAACTTGAATTTGGTAAAAGAAAAAACAAAATTAAAAGGGGCTTGATACAACAAAAAATTCTGCAATGCATGGAACAATGCATTAAGATGGCGACATAAGAACAACAGGACTTTTGTAAATAGTGTCTTACCCTCTCTATCAACCATTTCTATATCATCAGTCTCTGCCTCACTCTCTTTCAAACTATCCTTCCCATAACAATTAACTAACATGCCCAATTGACCAGCAACATCACAGTATGCTAGAATGCCATTACCTGAAAATATTTAATAATTAAATTTAAATATTTATAAATTTCTCAATTAACTTCTATACAATTATAACTATTCATATTTCCATTTATTATTCTATAGAGAATATATCGAGAATATAGAGAATAGAATATAATATAGAGATGTTTGGGCTTATTAGCATTCAAATTACTAGCAGTATTTGATAAAAAAAATATATATCATTAATTATAATTTGTCCAATTTTTAGATATTATACACTGAATGGATGAACTCAATGCTGCAGTTTATCTTTTTGCCACAGCAATGAAATGAAATTAATTAATTTCTCCGAGTTGAAATCAAACCTGCAAAAGTTGTGATTCTATTCAGATGAAGCTGTTGCACAGAAAGAAACAGAAAAATTTTAATATTGTTAGTGTTGTAATAGTTTAATTATATTTTTTTTTTTTTTAAATCTGACCTTTTGGATGCCACACCATAGCAGATATATTATGAGAGGTAGGATGTTCGATAACACCAATGCATGACCCAGTATCTACTTCCCACACGGCTATTTGACCTGCTACAGTGCTCCCAGCTAGATACTGTCCACATGGTGAGAACAAGCATTGAGATATGGCACATTTGATCTAAAATAATTCATAAGAAAATTAAGTATCTATATTAACAATCATATTCATTCATTTTTTTGTATATATTTACTTATATAAATGGTTATGAAATTGAAATCATCCAAGTTACAATCTGTTTTAAGTTTCTGTTTTTCAGGGAATACCATGACTATATTGTACATTTTTTATTTGACAAATAAAATAAAAATTAAAGTAAGTAGTAATATAATTGTGACTAATTATAGTAGTGTTATGTATAATTTAGAGACAACATTTTCACATACAGGGAACATTTTCACAACATTTTCACATACATTTTCACATAAATGGTTATGAAATTGAAATCATCCAAGTTACAATCTGTTTTAAGTTTCTGTTTTTCAGGGAATACCATGACTATATTGTACATTTTTTATTTGACAAATAAAATAAAAATTAAAGTAAGTAGTAATATAATTGTGACTAATTATAGTAGTGTTATGTATAATTTAGAGACAACATTTTCACATACAGGGAAAAGGATAACAGAAGGTTAATGGAATGGATCACATTATATACTACAAGAACCTGAAAAGAAAGTTATTTATATGCCAATGATCTATACATTTAAATGGACTGACATTATTAATATTAGTATATAGTACATATTTATAATGATGATTTATATTTTTAATACAAAGAGAAACCTTTGTTCTATTCTCCTGTATATCTTTGCTTTCAACATATTAGTTTAAACATAGTGACCATCCATACAATTAATTAAAATCATTAACTTGTGAACTCTGTAGAATTTAAATAGTGTAACAATAATTTTAGAAAAATGGAAAATGGATCTTGGTTATCATAACAGAATTAAATATTGACAGTTTCTTTTACAGCTTTATACTTACTGAATTATGTGTAAATGTCATTCTTTGTGCCCAATTTTCACATTCCAAAATAACAATTTCTCTATTGTTTGGATAAGCAAGGTATTTTCCTTCTTTTGGATCAAAATCCATTCTACCTAAAATTACAAATACATATATATTAAAAAATAAGTCTAATAATTAGCAAAATTAAAGTTCATAATTTTAAAATGTGATATTTGTCAACATACACAAAACTTTGGCTGAGTAAAATGTATTAATTTTAGGAACACAAGATATTTCTTTTACTACTTTTTGGGTATCAATATCCCATATCCTCATTAAGCCATCACCAGAGGCTGTACTTGCATATTTCATATGGGGACAAATTGCAATACTTAAAACAGGTCCTTTATGTTCTGACATAATAAACAATGGTGCGCCTCCTTCTAAACTACATATTTTAGCTTCCATGTTTTCTGAAGTACACCCCAAAGCCTACACAGAAATTAAAAATAATATATTATATTGCTTGTATAATAACAAGCTTCTAATATAATAATATAAATACATAGTTTCACTACCCAATTACTTTATTCTTCAAGCAAACTAAAATTTTAATTAAATTATATAAAAATCAATAAATTAACACAATAGTTACGGACTTTAAATATTACTAAAACAATTTTTCTTTCAATACTCACTTCAATTTTAGGCCTTGACATAATTTGAGTGACTGGTGCGGTAAACCTTGATATAATCCCATCTTTATCAAATGCTGGAAATGTATAGGCCTGTATTGCATGATTGTCTGTAGCTACATATAACCTGTTGTCTTTGAAGCAAACAGCAAGTGCACTTTCTCCAACACAGTGAGAATTAGGATCGTCATCTTCAATGTCCAGCCAAAATCTTACATCGCCATCGTGACCACATGTTATGATGTGCCTGAAATTGGAATAGTGTAATATTCACATTATTATATTAACGCATTAGTATTACAAAAATGAGTATTACTAAAATGTACCTTCCATCCTCTGTGTAGCATATATCTGTATGGCCCTCAGCATGCGCGTAACGTAAAGGTTTACTATCAATTTTCATGATTCTCTTATACGCTTACTAAATATTTTTAAATAACTGAAATGGATACGATGCTATATGATTTTTTAGATATGCATTTGAATATGTTTATTTCGTTTAGAAGGTACTACACCTAACAAATATTCACTAAAACTATATAAATAGATTTAGTTTTGTTTCTAACAAATACTTTAATTCTAATCACTCAACTCTAATAGGAAGATATGAAACAAAAATATTTTATTTTGGCGGGTAAGTAATAAAATACGGATAGTTGTCATTTGTCAAATTGACATTTGCAATTGACAATTAGTTTTTGTCTCTGTATTTATATTATTTATATATGTATTTAACGCGGGTTGGGTTCCGCTACTCAGCACACAATGCCTCCAGAATTCGGCGGAAAGTGGGGAACAGAGATGACAGACTTAACACTAGGTTCCCTCTGCCTAATCTGCTGTGTGCGGGATACAGCGTGAAGATGATTTGATTTTATCTGTATTATTTTATATTAGCGGCACAAAGTGTGACTGTGAAACCGACTGGTTGTGGGTTCGATCCTCACTCGAGGAGATGAAATATTTCTTTAAAATTTATATTTCCATTTCTTCGTTCTGGTGTCGAAGAGAAGCGCGGGGTTAAGTTGTGTCACTAAACGCGCAATGCCTCCAAAATCTGGCGGAAATTGGGGAACGGAGTCTTTTAACATTAGGTTCAGCGTGATGCTTAAAAATAAATATTTTATTAAAGTACTGATTTTGCACCTCTCTGCTAAGAATCGTCATTATTTTTGTGTTCACAAACTTCTTATTTTAAAGGTTCTATATTAATGATCCTTACTATATTTATATTATTAACTACTCAAATATAAATATTACCGTTTTGAAATACTACACTTATAGATTTGGCGCTTAAAAATTGATCACATAAAAATATTTCGTAAACTATTCTTTCTTATAGAAGATTAACTAAATAAATTATTTATGTACATGTTTTATTTAGCTTCATGCTATAGAACCTAGAAACCTAGTGATAAGACACTCTATTCCCATTAAGACACTTCTGTTCCCCATTTTCCCCTGAATTTTGGAGGCATCTCATGTTCAGTGGCGGAACTTAACCCTACGTTCGTTACCAGAACAAGAAAAATATTCAATATTGTATTTTCTCGACTAGTAAAAGAAATCACAGCGAGCAGCTTACAATCGTACGCTTTTGCGTATTTATATTTTAATAAAATACTACATTTCATTTTAAAATTGAATTATTAGTTCACGTAAAAAAATCAAATTATTAGTTCACGTAAAATTAAGTGCTGGTATCACTGTTATCTATTAATTTATGACTCAACAACAAAAGCTGAACGTACTTTATAAACGAGCTAGTTTGAAATTTCAGTCAGTTTCTCTTTGACAGTCGTAAAACTTGAACTTGGTTACTAATAATTGAGGTTAGTTTGCCGGTGTGCGGAAAAACTTAAAATATATTGTTACTTAAACTTATATAAAACACCCTTTAAACTAAAAAAGTAAGTATTTTGTTTATATTATTTTCTTTAAGTTCTTAATGTAATTTTTTATGAACTCGTTTTTTGTGGAATATTCGAGCTTTGCATAATGTAGAGTGTAATGACGATTTTTTATGCTTTTCTAATTTATGATGACAAAACTAAAATAAGAACAGTAACTAAACAAATTTACTATAATTTATTTTCATTAATTTATTACTTCAAATATTATTAATAAAACAATAACAATTTAAATCTTATTTGAAGTTATAAGATCACTTTAATGAAAAAAAACTCGCTAGGTATGTTTTTTGCTGTACGTGCCAAACAAACTGCTGTTTTAATTTAATATTTTTATTAACATATATAAAATGAATTAAAAACGCACTTTTTGATTGGTAACATTTTATTATTAGGAATAAAGATGGGTGACCAAGGATTTTTAAAGCAAAAGCCAGGGTATGCTACTACAGCAATTCATGCAGGTCAAGACCCAGACCAATGGGACTCTAGAGCTGTTGTAGTACCCATTGTAACAGCAACAACATTCAAGCAACCAGCTCCTGCAGAACCAAAAGTGAGACTACATTAATATTTTTATTAAATTTCATTACTTTTATATACAAAGTAATATACAAAATGTTTTTGCTTTCATGACTTCTGATTGAAAAATATAAATCAATAGAATTTTAAATATGCATCAAATTAAAATGTGATAGATTTTAGAATTTAATTGTTTATTTACCATTTTAAACTTCAATATTCAACTTCATTTACATATAAAGAAATTAATAATATAATATATGAATTAATCATGGATTGGTAGATATTATATAATATTCAGTGCTTTAAGTGTTATTATAATTATAATTAAATTTTAACATTTCAACTCTAGGTTTCCCTTGCATATCCTGCTGTAAGTGGGATAGAGTGTCAAGATGATTTTTAACTAAATGCATAAATTACTTTTATAAAAATGATATTTTTTAGCAATTTGAATATGGTAGATCTGGTAACCCAACAAGAAATACTCTTGAAGAATGTTTAGCTGCTCTGGATGGGGGCAAATATGGTTTTGCCTTTGCCTCAGGCTTAGGTGCTACAACCACCATTATGTCTCTACTTAGCCATGGTGACCAAATTATATCCTGTGATGATGTATATGGTGGAACTAATAGATTATTTAGGTAAACATTTTGAAATTTTTATTATGTTATTTTAAAAACATGGCAAGTTACATAATACTAGACTCCCTGTTTTGTTTGATTTAATCTCAAAATCTCTAGTAAAAATGCCAGAAAATTCAGTTTAACTGGAACTGATATTTTTGGCTGTGCACTTTACACTGAAAGTGGAGAAATATACACTTTTTATGCCGGAATTCACGCGAGATAGAGATTTCCGCGCGGGAAAATCCACGTATACCTACAGCGTAAATAGATATGAAATGACGATTTTAGCAGGCAAAAATAAATAAAATTCCAAAAATGTTTAAAATACAATTAATATAAAAGTATAGTAGACCATACTAAAACAACTTATAAATTTTCTTTAAATACCACACACTTTAATAACATTACACTTAAAAAATAATATTAAATAAATAATCGTATAGTCAATTTAGAAGAGATTGTAATTTATTTTTTTATATAGGCATTATAAATATACAGAATTATATTTTTACACATGTCTATTTTGGGTACGTAGACAGAACCTACTTTTCTTTAGTTTATTCCTTTACTTCCGCAATTTATTACAATTGATGGCATTAAGACACTCGCCAATGTGTTCAGCCATATTAAAAAGCTGAAAACGCCCAATGTGTATTTTACACGAACCATTTTAAGAATATGGAAGATCTATAAGGGTGCCGAGTTCCGTGTTCTGGGTAAAATTCAAGCTCTAAATTAGATTTTTTATTTTTACCACCAGACACCAATACTAATATCAAACTCGTAATCCAATAAAAGCTGGAAGTAAACTACTTAAGTTGCAAATTCAAATATAGTAAAGCAAATTAGATTTGATCCCGATTCCATTCCGTTCCGTTTCATTCCGTTGTGTACGTGAAGTGGAAAACAACGCATAACTTATCATTTTAAAAATCTCAGAGAATTTAATAAAATGCGACAAAAAACCTCATAGAAACCAATAAAAGTCCATTGATTATATTGGTTTCTATGAGGTTTTTTTCGTATTTTATTTGGATTCTATGGGAATTTTTCAACAGGGTTGGCTCCCATTTCACATTTATGTTTTAATGGTTTATAATGATTCCGGTATAGTTGCGACAGACGACGTCTATAAATGAAAATTGCAATAAAATCATTTTGTTACAGACAAATAGCTGAAAGATTTGGTATAGAAGCAAAATTTGTTGACTTCACTAAACCCGAACTCCTAAATGCGGCTATACAAAAAAATACAAAGGTGAGTCAACTATGTGTTAGATAATATTATTTTCCATCAAACATTTTACATGACAATGCATTAACGAGAACATAATATTGACTAAGTATTTATCCTGTTCCTATTTTCGTAACACTGTCTATGTACTATCTTTCGATATTATCAATAGATGTGTAATAACCATTTATACTAATATAGAAAGTGCAATAGTTATTGAAACTTTCATTTTCTTTGTATTTGCGTCATACGAAATGATTATATTCTATATAAATGACCATAATTCTTCAACTTTTATCGTAATATTTCCGATTTAAAAAAAAACAGTTAGTACCTAATGTTAATTTGAACGATGTTGTATTACCAGAATGTATTGCAAAAGTTTATTTTTCTTATCTTCATTAAGTAATCTATTGGAGCATAACAAACTTTATCGTAAGAGAGCTGTTTTATAAATATGTACAATGATAAGACTTATGGTGTACAAGCAATATATTGCTCATTTAATAAGTATAAAGATAGGCAAATTGATGAAAAAAATAGTTAAAAAATCTCTTCATTATAATTAGAAAGAAGCCTCGTTTTGGCATCATTCTTGGGTCAAAGGCACATAGTGTAAACGTGACACAATGTGGGTTCGATTCCCACTCAACACGTAATAAGAAAAGAGTGTATCAACACTAGATTCCCTTTGCCTACCTTGCTGTGTGTGGAATACTTCATACTCCATATTGAATTTGCATCTATAGTGGCTGCTTGTTAATCATACATATATTGTAAGAAATACATTCTGCCTCCCGACCGTTATGATTGTGTTAAAATAATTAAACAATATGAATACTATTAGATTCTTTTTCATTTTATAATGTGTAAGGTTATCAGTATTCAGTTTAAATATTTACATTTGAATATCGATAAATTTAAATATTCGCGAACTTTGAACCTGATTTTTTTAAACATAATTTTATTTAGAAATAAAGTTAACTAATAAAAACATTGCTTAAAAATATTAAGATTAAGGAATTAACTATATATGGGTGACAATAGCTTAATGATCAGATGTAAAGCGTCCTTGATTCTAACGAAATCATTAATCAGGCACGAAATAAAGTTTTATGTGAGTTGTTTGCACTTTCTTGTAAATATATTCTTTAAAATTGAAACACGTATTTAATTACTTTTTTAAAATAGAGATTGCATATCTTCTTTCACTTAGTAAATATTTTAAGATATAATGGATTTTTTGATTTGATAAGGTCAAAGCATTTTTTGTTGCAACATTCTTAGTTTACAATAGTACCTTTACGCTTTTCTTAGCCCTGTGAACCTAATGCTAAGCCACACTGTGTGTGTGGGGATGCACAGCCCAATTTTTTTAAACATAGCACGTTGGGTAACGGAATTCAGCGGCGCTTTTGTCTACACTGGTAGACGAAAGCGCGGCGCTGATTTCTGTCTCGTACTGACGAGAAAATGATGAACAATTAACATAAATGAAACCTCAACAGTCGCGTTTATAACCAGACCCTGATCCACGACACCATAATGTCCTCGCAAAATAGTAAATTAAAAATTAATCGTGACTTTATTGATATAAATAATATTTGTCTTAGATGATCTGGATAGAAACACCAACTAATCCCCTACTTAAAGTATTAGACATAGCAGCAATTTCCAAAATAGCTAAGAGCCACAATGAAGATATCTTAGTAGTGGTGGACAATACTTTCGTCACGAGTTACCTACAAAGACCCCTTGACTTTGGCGCTGATATCGTTATGTATTCACTAACAAAATATATGAATGGCCATTCAGATGTCATAATGGGGGCTGCTATAATGAATGACAGTGCTGTTGAACAACGACTAAGATTTTTACAAAATGGTAAGTCTTCAATGTATATACATAATTTACACATATGTATAGTATAGGCGATATTTTGGAACGTATGAGAACGTTCAATGCGATGAAAATGTCTTAATTCGTCTATGGATACCACTAACTGAAGTTCAATGCTATACATCTACACGCTTTACGCTGTATCTCGCATGTAGCAGAATATGTACAGTCGGCAGCAGCCTAATGTTAGGACACCCTGTTTCCCACTTTCTGCCAAATTCTACGGCACATTAGACATACATTTTTATGCCCCTGCGACACGACTGGCCTAATCGGGACTTATACTAATACATACGTCGAATTAATGAAAAAATTTCATAAATTCGATGTATATTGCTTGAGATTTTTTATACAACAAGTACCTAACCCACTTTTCTGTTTGTATGTGTGGCTAAACAAAGGGGATTACAATGAATTATACAATACTTCGAATTAGAATTATTTATACAATAATGTACATAGTACTTACATAAACGAAAAGTTGAGAGGTCACCGCTTTCGGCGTAGTGCATGTAAATGCTTATAAAATCGAAAATTCAATTGAAATTTTTGTAAAAATAATTTATAGGTAAGTACCTATCTTAAACCAATGACCTTTGCTGAAGTGGGGTCTCTGGAAGGAAAACTATTATAGTTTTCCTTTATGTGATTACTAGACATTTGGATTATATGCACTATCAAATTGCCAAAATATGCATGCAAATATGCACTAAAAAAGATGAAATATCCACAAAATATGCGCAATGAAAAGAACATTTATTATTAGAATTTACGTTTATTTACAGTATATTTAAACATATATTAATATTAGAACTAAATCACATATTAACATATAAGAAACGACAAATTATGAGAATTATGCTTATTTATTATAATATACTATACTAGAGACCAGTTGTGGC
>DVQM01002255.1:0-10376 GCA_018231645.1 Heliconius ricini | reverse complement strand
CATTTACATCATTCAGTATTTATATGCATGTATATTAGAAGACTAAAACGGAATACTAAAATATATTAATCTAATATATTTTTTAACCGAAAACATGATATTTGTGGATTCAATTTCAATTATCACTAGGAAGAATGATAGTATTTAATTATTTTTATCTACCCACTCCGGTAGACAAAGCGCAATGTCACTCAACACGCAACGTCTCGATAATAGTCTGGTGCGTGGGAAATTAAGTTTCCTATATTGCTATATTTTATCAATAATCTGGAAATGTGAATAAATTATATTTTTAATATTTATAATAAATATAATATTTTTTCTGCGGCATTATAATCGTCGTTTCTTTATTCATTTATATTACAGGATTTGATTGTAAATATAGAGGTAAAATGTATTGTAAAATATTTTAGGGTACACATTGAAATATAAATTAATAAAATTATCTTATTTGTTTTAAAAATATATGTAATAAGTAGTTAATTTCATGTTTGACATTCTAACTGAAATTGTTTTTTTTTTCATAAATATATTAAATTACACTTTTATAAAGTTAACCATTTTTATCATAACGTTAAATTTAAAATTGTAACAGTGACAATTTAGTAACAAAACTTAACTTTTTGATGACATTTATATAAAATTATAAGTGATATATTTTATTTTTCAAATCAATACAGATAAAGCTTAACTCACTATACAGATTAAAAATAAATAAAAAATAGCATAAATAAATAACTTAATAACCTTATTCTACAAAATCTCTACAACTAACTGTACAATGCACCAAATTTGTAAATATTTTTGTTAGTTAGTAAGAATAATTAATTATTATATGTGTCATACATTCATGTGGAATAAATAATTTAAAATGTCTTTTTTTTTTAATTACATCTTTAATTATTTTTTTATTCTTAAATAGATATATAAAATGTTTTTTTATTTTTTCAAAACAATGACTTATCAAAATTTATTTTATTTTTTAAGATAGAATAATTCGATTCAATATCATTAATGAGTCCATCATGCCCCAATGATACGGACGTGTGGTTGCAAACTCGAGCGGAATGAATTATTTTCGTTTCTTTGCTATGATAACAAGTCAAAGTGCGACGTTAAGTTTTTTGACCCAACACGCAATTTCTTAAAAAATCCTTATGCTTGCCCTGCTATACTCGGATCATAAAAAAATTAAAAAAAACATTATAACAAAGTAATAAAACATATTGAGCTTAGGGCTGCCATCTTTTAAAAAACAAGACAACCGCGAGTCGGTCTCGCCCACCGAGGATTCCGTTCAAAAAAATTTGGTAGTCTCGCGCTTTTTCTCGAATTCAAGCTTAGCTTAGTTAGAGCCCTTTCATCTTATACCGCACTCGTAAATTTGACCCCCCTTTAAAGGCTATTATTTTTTTGGATTTAACCACAAATGTATAATTTTCAATTTTTTTTCTAAATTAGTATTATCTGTACATGCTAGCTGCGAAATTTCATAATTCTAAGCTAACCAGAAGTTCCCTATTAATTTTGAAGCCGTTTTTGTCATGTCTTAATAAATGGCCATTAAGATATCACATAAAGGGCTTCAAAATTATTAAAAAAATCATATTTGTACATTTAATTTTTTTAAGTAAATGTAAAAATATAAATTTTTCAGAAAATCTTGGGACCATAGATCTGAGTACATGATTTGAATTTGAACTCAACGCGCAATACCTTTAGAATTCGGCGGAAAGTGGGAAAAGGAATGTCTTAATACTAGATTTCCTCTGCGTACGGGATACAGCGTGAAACTTATTCGATTTTTTTATCTTATTATTTCTGTTAAAATTGTACAAAATCAGTTATCCTATTGTTTGTGTACAATTTTTTGGCCCATTTTTTATAAAACTTACAGTTATATAACTGTACTTACCTACATTTGTTTTAGTCCGATACAGTCGCTGTCTTCCGTCTGTCGTCCTTAACGACTCTACGTAGCTTACTTACATCCCGTATTAGTTCTGAAGAAGAAACATCAAAGCTGCACAGGCCGGACATATGAATATTTAGCCAAACATGTCCAAGATGGTAACCTTAATTGTGTCATAAGTCATAACCACAATCACTTGCAATGGAACGATAACGATGTAGTAATTTTATTCACACACTATGATCTATTTAATAATTAATATAGGATTAGTTGGAAAAAGTACCTGCAAAAAGTACGAGTCGTAATAGATTATATTATGTATATTTTTTATTCTACCACTATGGTAAGGCAACTGCGCGTTTTCTCTGTCTACCCTACTATATCTAAATCTATTTTTAGATTCACTCTTTACCCTGCACATAACAGAGTAGGCAGAGAGGGAACCTAGGAACGTAATACTAAATTGCTTCGCTCTCATTAAGCCCCACTTTTTACCGAATTCTTGAGAGCGAGATAAAGAAAATATGATATTAATAATTCATTTTCCCGAATGGGAACCGAACCTGAGCCACGACTGTGTCTAGATATAATGGAACTGAAAAATAAAAAAGGAAATATTAGAAGATAAAAAGTAAGAATATATCACAAATGGGCGTTACGTTATAAATACTGGTGTTATGTCAACTGCAGATTGTTTTGATCACGCCTCTAGGTGTTTGCTTGAAATATTGTCGCAAGGTACACCTTTTATGTTTCTAGGGGACGAAAGTTTGATTCTCACGTTCTTTTAATAGGGATAAACATATAAATTTCATAGTTTTTGCCGGTAAAAAGAAATGTGGTAAAAATTAGAAATATAAGTATCAAAATTGTAGAGTGATATGTGTAATTTCATTTATGAATTTGTTTAGACAAGCCGCTGCGTTGGGTTCCGTCATTTGTTAAACAGTTTATCTGGAACAAGTGTAAAATAATGAACTAAGAATCCGGATCCGATTCTCACTCAGGTGAATAAATAAATGTATATTTAAATTATTTTCGTTCTGGTAACAAGACAAAGCGCTTTAACACAAAACCTGACGTCGAATTCCGACATTCTAAGCACAATATCTCGTAAGTTAAGCGGAAAGTAGGGAAGTAGGGAATGGAGTCTTTACACAAAGTTTCCTGTACCTACCCTGTTATATGCGGGGTACAACACGAATCTTTCTTTTTATACTTACATCTATAAACAAAATCAAGTATCAGATCGATGGTGACCAGACGACACGTGTCGCTTAACTAACGTCACCAACACTCTCCTAACTTATAACTTGAAGGGTAGATTTAAATGTATTATATTTGTTATGGTGTATAAGTCCTTTGATGAGATTTTATATTTACGAATTTATTATGATATTTTTACGAATTTTGTAAGATAAGGAAATATAAAAGCACGCCTATAACCAGCTTATAGTAGGGTAGTTATGACCTAGTGTTAAAATTTCCTTCCCCACATACCTCCCAATCTCGCCGTAAGAGGAAATCAACGGGGCAATATGATTACCAGATCGAGGAAAATACCGCTTTCCACGCACCTGTTATGTTTTCGACATTGCGTGTTAAGTGACGGAACTCAGTTTCCTACAATCTTCAAGTACAAGCAGAAGTCACAGTCCAAATCCTTAAATCACTATTAGAACAGACAACTGTCACTATGAGCTTACCAAAAAAAATGAACAAAACGCTTTACGCTGTATCTCACATATAGCAGGTACGTAGTGAGTGAAATTCTAGTGACTAGATACTCCTTTCCCCAGCAACTCAACTCCGCGCCTTTTCTTATTACTACAGCAAGAAGACGAATTTGATTCTTTTCCCCTGAATAAATGTAATCCACAGCCGTCGCGTTTGCAACCAGAGTTTGATGGACTCAACAATTTTACGCTATTGTAATTGAACTCATGACCTTCTCGTTCCACTTTAATCTTTAGTCGTCTATAAAACAAATATGTCCAAAGCAAATGCGGCAATAAAATAAACGTTCAAATGCATAGAAAATCCTCGCAAGTAGCCGCGTGGCTGACACGTGGCGTCTGCTACCATGTGGGGAAGTAAAAAAAGAAAAATAATATGAAGTTAAGCTGTTCGTCTAGTGGTCTTAGTCAAATTCTGTTATAATTCTCTTCTCTTTCTTCTTCTACGTTTTTTTAAAAATATTTCTTGTATTTTCTTAGAATTTGCTCAATAGGCTGTTAGCAGGTTTTATAAAAAAGAAGGCCTAGGAACCTAGTTTCAACATCCCGTTCCTCAATTTCCAGAGGCAGAACTCAACGCCGTGCTTTGTCTTGTTACCAGAGCGAAGAAATCGAAATACTAATAACTAATAATTCATTTCTCCGAGTGAGAGTCGAAACGTCCGTCTTGGCGGTCTCTAACTACATATTTTCAGCTCACATAGCATAATACGCAGAGGGAACTTGGGTACCAATGATGAGAAACTCCGTCTCCGTTCCCATCAAAACATCTCTGTTCCCCAATAATTCCGCTTTGTCTTACCACAGCGAGAAAATGAATATATTAAATATTACATTTCCTCTAGTGGGAATCGAACCCATGACCCGTCGCGACTTCAGTCGCACGTTTATATCCCTGCACCAGGACCGGCCTCAATAAAATATAATCCACCATTATTAAAAATAGCTAAGTCCATTACAAAATTATTGAAATTAGCTAAATAGACGCGCTAGCATAGAAAATCCTGACAAGTGGTCACGTGGCCGACATCTGGTATACGAGCGAGATAGAATATACTTACAATTGTATAACAAAAAGAGATAAAACACTTTAATGTAATTAAAATTCAATCACGCTTTATATCTCGTCTTAAGGGGTGACGGAATTATTGAAGATAGATTATATTAATACGATGGATTGTTCTTTTATCTGTTAAAATTAAAAAATAACATTACCTTGTTGTGGTAACGGGGCAAAGCGCAGCGTTGAATTCCGCCATTTAACATACAATGCGTTCAGATTTGGCAGGAACTGGGAAATGGAAGCGTCATAATTGAAATGAAATTACAAAATTAAAACTAGGTTCCCTCTGTCTACCTAGCTAACTGCGGGATACAGTTTGAAGCTTAAGAAAATATTATTGAATTTTGAGGCTTTTGTGTATTTTTTACTAGTAAGTCAAGTTAAAGTTTGAAATGATTTTTTTCAATCTTCTCAAATTATGGTATTTAATTTACATTTGATAGTTAGGACACAAGTCAAAGTTAGGAGTGGGCTTCCGAAAGTCCGATTCTTAGGCCCGCAATTATAAACCGCCCTCAATTCTGATAGCGGATCGATCTTAAGACGCTGTTGTTATTCAGAAATTATAATTTATTAAATAAAATCACATCTCAAGATATATCTCAGAAGTTAGATTGGTTATGAAATACGATATTGAAATATCTCTACAAAAAGTTTACTTGCACAATTTTAAGATTCTTGATTTCAATTAGTCAGTATTCAGTTACAGTACAGTTACAGTTGGCCCTCCGTTAAGCTTTTTCCGCTTAATATTTTTTAAAACATTAATTATAAAAAAAAAAACTTTTACTTATTTCATACGAAAAATATTTTATTTTATACACTATCTAACAAATTTAGCAGGTATCAATAAATTAAGAAGCAAATGGTCTGTTAACAGGTGTGATACTAAAGAATAAATAAAATGTAAGTTACGACCCCAGATAATATTATTAAAGTATATAAGTAACAATTAAGTAAAGTATTTCTTTATATTAAGCATTAAACAATTTTAAGAATTAATTTAGTTTTTTTATTATTATATCCCGCACAGAGCAAGATAGCACATTAAGACACTATAGTACTCCACTTTCAGTCAAATTCTCGAGGCAATGCATGTTGAGTGTAGAGAGGTAACGAAAATATTGAATAATTCGTTCACCGAGTGAGAATCGAATCCACAACCGTCGTCCTTGCAGTCACACGTTTATGGTATCTTTTAACTATATCGTCCTAAAAAAAAATTAAAAAATCTTAAAACTTACACATTTTTTTCTTACAAATCCCCAAGAATTTCACATGAGTCTATAAATTAATAAGCAAATGGTCCGAGAATAGATTTTTAATATTTAATAATAAATATAACGTAAGTTACGACCCCACAGATAATATTATTAAAATATCGTAAATTTGTACATGTATTGTAATTTTAACACTTCTATAGATTTTTTTTCTATTTATCTATTTAATAGATTTTCTATAGTAATAAAAAAGGGGCTAGAGTATAAATATTAAACAAAAAATGAACATTGACTCTATAGACAGCGCAAAAGAAATATTTGAATAGAATTATGGTAGTCATGGGTGTATCTAAAGATATGTTGCAGTGACACCCCCTCACGGACACTTTTTTCATTTTGAATTAGAAAAAAATCTGCAAATAAACAAGCATTTCTAAAATTTATAAGAACACACGCTTAAATTTCGTACTACGTTGTCATTCAATCCGATAGACATTTGTAGATCAGGCTTTCCACGTTTGTCGTTTTGTGATAAGAGTGATAAATCTATTTTTACTCTTAACAAGTTATGGGCGTAGAAATAGATGAGTCAAGTGGGTATTGTCCACCCCAAAAACTCAATAGGCTAGAGCCCACCATCGTTAGGCCTAAAAAATAAAAATACAAATCTTTACACTAAAAGATCCGTTTAAAATTTTTGCTTAAGTAATCTGTCCTGGAAAATATCTACGCTTATGATATGTGGCGCTAGAAATTTCTATATAAAAAATAGGGAACCGAGTATAAATATTCACACCGTTATGTACAATATTATTTTTCTTTATTTTCATCAGAAAAAGCTAAACCTAACATTTCTATTTCTAACACAAAACGTAGGTTCAGGTACAGTACAGGTGGAAAAAACAAAAAGCAAAAATGGCAGCTGCCTGTAGCAGCCTCTCGTTTTGATTGAGCTTTCCCGCCCATTTCAAATTTTCAAATTTGAAATTTCGTTTTCTAAATTTCAAAACCGAACGCGGACGTTGCCAAAGGAAAGTTGTGAAAAATTCACGAATTTAAAAATTGTTCAAATTTTCCAAATTGGAATGGAGTCATGGTTTTTTAACGGACGAAGATGGACGTGTTGTAACCGTTTTGTTGCTTTTTATTTTTGTTTGGCTTACTATACCTATTGGAAACGCATAGATTACATTATTTAATACAAGCTTTTACCTGCGGCTTCGGCCCGCGATCACATTAAAATAAGTCGGGCAATTCTGATCGCAGGTACGCTTGGGTAACATAGAATTGAGTAACATTATGGAAAATAGCTTAGAGCCTTTCTTGACAAATATTCTTTTTTTTTCATAGCAGTGTAGGCTGAAAGCACCTAGGAACCTAGTGTAAGATACTTCTAGAATTTTGTCCTCAACGCATATTACTCCTCCCTGTTTTCGAAATAAGAATTCTATTCAAAAGATTTTTCAATTCAGTAGTTCCTAAGAGACTAATAAAGTTACATCAAAATTTATGTTGCGGAAGAATATTTATAAAACCAATTCTGATCGTCTATACAATTTGTTTAACTCATTAAAAAGAGACTTGGTTTTTTATACACACACAGCAGGCTCACGCTTTATCTTGAAACACTCCATTTTGCATTTTCCGTCGAATTCTGGCTCATTCTGATATTGAGAGGCGAAACTAATAAAATGTTATGACATAAGAAACTAAATAAGTGAAATGGAAATAAGTAAATATAGTAAAGAAATTTAGTATTAAAACACTAAATTTCTCAGTTTCGCGTTGAGTAGCGGAACTCAACTTGGCGCTTTGTCTACAAGAGGGAATCGAACCCACAAACAATGTCTTGTTACAGAATAGATTTTGTAACTCTTATCACTCTAAGATATCTGCACATCAAGTAAAACTAAAAGAAAAGGCGTGATTATAAAGTATAATAAAAGAAATAAAGTCAATTTGTCATCTACACAAAATCAAGACCGTTCGTTACCAACAATGACTAAACTCCCAACAATACAACACTACAATAACGATTTGTAAACATTAACCGCTTTAAAACTAACTGTAGCGTATAACAACTCGAATGTCGACATATTATATTTATTTCTTTAACAAAAAATAAATAAATAAAAGAAATTGTTAAATTATAAAATAAAAATACATCATTAGTATCACTTTTATTATACGAAAACATCGATAAATTATCTTGAATTGAAATGGTGCGTTTTTTAATGTCAATTGTCAAATTAGTCGGCCATATTGTCATTGTTCTTTTTTTGGGTGCGTTCACGCGTTGTGTTTTTTTGTTAAAATGGCAAAGGGTGAGGGGCTTGGGTGTTTGAGACTAGGTGTTATCGTTGCGTTTCTTGGTAATTTTGTTTTATTTATGATTTAAATGTTTTAAATAGGGTTGTTTAGTTGTTTTTGTAGTAGATATATAATTAAACGTTTATGAGAATATCTTAACTAGTTTCTAACTATCGGGGTAGAGCAGCATAGTGTCCGACAAAAATACAATGGTTGGGTGTGATTACCACAAAGCGCGGCATCGAAAAAAGCGGACAAGCGCGGGTCTGACTCCCCCACTGAGGGTTTCGTACAAAGATTGGAGGTCTCGAGCTTTTTCTGTAATTCAAGCTTAGCTTAGCCAGAGCCCTTTCATTTGATACTCCTATTGATCTAGCGGCTTTATCAAATTTGACCCCCCATTTAAGGCAATATTTTTTTAGGATTTAACCACAAATACTATACTTAATTATTATACTTACTATATTTAATACTATACTTAATACTAATGTATACTTTTCAGATGTTTTCCTAAACTAGTACTTACTGTAGACGCTAGCTACCAAATTTCATAACTTTAGGTCGACCAAAAGTAACCTATTTATTTTATTTTCCACAATTTTTTTAAGTAAATACAAACAAAAAGCAATATTAAGTAGTAACATTTTCTTCAATGTGATTTATATAATTGCAAAATTTCAGCTACAACGTTTGTCGAGTTTCATTAATGATTTTTTTACTTTTAATTTCGATTGTTTATTTTAGTATACTAGAATGCTTTTTTTAAATAACAAATTATAAAATCAAGCAAACATTATTTCGTATACTTCGCGTGAGGTCTTTTAAATTAATACCTTTTATCCACTTTTTGCTGAACTCCTTAATCCCGTAAAGAATGTTTTATATTTTTAACGCTATTTTGCTACAATTGCAAGGGCTTGTGAGAACATGACTTTTTTTATTGAAATTAGAAATGTTACTTACATGTAGGTAAAAAAAAAGTAAAATAGACCACCTGTGTAGATGTTTAAAGTTTATACAGTTTTTGATTGTAATATAAAATCATATAAACATATATATTTTGAAAGTATAAAATACGTAAGTAATTTCTACTAAAATATTAAGAGATAAATATGAAAAATTACAAAAATATCATTTTAGAAGTCGTCGCGGCGCAGTGACACCTCGTCTTACTGTAAACACGGCGGTTGTGAGTTTGATTTCCACTTGGGAGCATGAAATATTTAATATTTTCATTTCTTCGCTCTGCTTCACTCAGAGCACGCATAGGGAACCTAAAGATAAGACACTCTGTTCCCCACTTTCCGCAGACTTCTTGAGAATTGTGTGTTGGTAGCAGTTTACTTCAACACCAGAGCGAAGACATGGAAATATAAATTTAAATAAATATTTCATTCCCTCGACTGGAGATCGAACCTTAAATAAGTCGCTTTTATATGCACAATTTGTGCTCATGCGCCACGACTGGCCTTTCTGGTAACGAGGCAAAGCGCTACGTTGAGCTCTGCCACTCAAATATGCGGCGCGAAGTGGGGAACAAGTGTACATAATAAGAAACGGAGTGCTTTAACACTGGGTCCCCAGGTTCCCTCTGTCTGCTTTGTTATATCCGGGATACAGCGTGAACGTTTTATGAAGTAAAAATAAATAATTCTCCAATTGTCACAAACCATTTCGGTTATTTGTCCAAATTATTAAATGATAAATAAATTTAAAAAATACTTACCACCCACGATCATTGTACGTAGATATTTTAAAAAAAATGCCAATAATTAAATTCGGCCGTTAATTAAAGGCAAAAAGGCAAAAACTTTTTTTTCTTATAATAGAAGAAAAATAAAATAACAGACTAAAGATATATTTGTAAACGTTTTATAACTCGATACATTAAATTGAATGTTACTACACAATGTTATGTCATAACTACATGTTACTGGGATGTGTGAAGGGAATATCTTTATATAATTTGGATGTTCTAGAAGAGAACAGAATAAAAATAATTATTTTATTTAATAAATTGATTTACTCGTGGCTTAAAGGGCGATGCTGCAAACCCACAGGGGCACAGCATCTGATTGTAAAAATGACAGTTGTGAATTCTATTTACACTTTACTACTAGGTAACATCGTTTTTA
>DVQM01002254.1:0-10377 GCA_018231645.1 Heliconius ricini | reverse complement strand
CTCAACACGCAATGCCTCCAAAATTCGGCAGAAAGTGGGGAACGAAGTGTTTTAAAACTAAGCTTCCTCTGCCTTTTCTGTTGTGTGCGGGATATAGCGTGAAGCTATTTTTTTCTTCTCTATGTTTATATATTGTATGTATATTTTTGTCTTGGTATAGGCGAAGGCAGTATTTTGACTGGATGTCTTTTAAACACGCATTTTTCTGTTGTTTAATATTATCTTTTTTTTTACCTTACAACCTCTTTCGTGTGTTTTCAACTCAATGTGACGTTGGCGAAGTGATATTTTAGTGTTTTAAGTGGCTCGATCGGAACGCTATAATAAAAAAAATAGAACAGGATACTACATCAATTATGTATTAGGTAACAACAATACAGTAAAGTTATAATTGCGTCCTTGAAATTATGTGTTCAAGTACTGCTTTAGGTAAATAAAAACGTTTTTATCTTAATTTTCTTGTGTTTTATCAGCTTCACACTGTATTCAATATGTAACAGGAAAGGCAGAAGAAGCTTAATGTTAAAACACTCCGCTCTCCACTTTCCGCTGAATTCTGGAGGAATTGCGCATTGTCACACTGCACTTTGTCTTCCCAGAAGAAAGTTATAAAAATAAATCATTGCCACAAATTAGTATCACATCTACAACCATTATGTTTCTAGTCAGATGCTGTCCCACACAGCAGAAACTCCACGATAGCTTCCACTAATAAAAAGATAGAAAATTTTTTTGTGGAAAGTACCTACTGGAAATATTGTTATAAATAAAATATACAGTTATTGTACTCTTATTGTCAGTTGGAAGGAGAACCATAATACAAAGAAGAGTTAATAAAAAGTTTCATTTAGTTGAACAAGAAATTTCATTTAGTTGAACATTAGGTTTAATTGTTTTATCTTCAGGTTACCCTAAAATCTATAAACAGTATTTAATTTTAGCATTATTTATTTTCATTTTATTTATTTATTTATTTTTTAATATTAATTCTTACTTACACTACAGACTTATGGTCCGTACCTTTTGTTATTTTTACATTTCTTTTAAAACTTTTCTCTATAGATATTACCTAGAACTAGATTTCATTTTATTTATCACATTCAATTTTAATATTAATAACCAGTGCTTAAGTTATCGACGTCGTTGTGGGCCACAAGTTGCGACTGGACATGCGGCGGTTGGTTGTTCGACTCCCACTCAGGGGAATGAAGGTCTTAATATTTTCATTTTCTCGACAAATAAAATCTACTTAATTGTAACTAGTTTCCTAAACGGAGATTGAATTGACAACTATCGTAAATTGGCCCAAATCTTTTTATCAATTAAAACTGCCCAATGTAATAAATAACTTTTACTAAGATTTCATCAGTACTTAAATTTTAGTTGGACTAATAGCTCTTTATCAGATATTCCAGATCTTTCACTTTGATATGTCAACTAATGCAACTTCGTTTGAGTGAACATTATGGTCCTTGCCACGGTCCTTTCATACATCATCCATTGTCATTGCAACTTGCAGCAGGCAAAGATAATTTGGTATCAAGACAATTCATTGTACCTTGTCTATGAAACCAGTGAGTGAGGATTAATTTGCAATTCAACACCACGATTAGTGTTACGGGAATTGTAGGGAAGTAAAAACAATTTAAAAATAAGTATAATTACATATTTAAATAAATTAATAATAATGGCAACTACAGTGAAACGCTGTATGTTGTACGCTTAAATTTTCAACGATTTTTATTTGTCAACTAAAGTCCACCACCGCTATGGCTAAGATTTAGCTGGGCTATTACAGTTCTTCATTAGGTAATTTACAGGTCTTTAAATTTCATATATCAATGGAAACATGATCACCACGCTGACTATTTCGAATCGTGTTCAGAAAATAGTAATTATTTTCTCATCACTTTAAGTGATTTTGTATATAAATGTATAATGTATAGACACATATTTTTACGCTTTTAGTAGTTATATACAATAGCGGAAATCTTTTTAAAATAATAAATTTGTTCACAGATTGTCATGTTATACATACGATTCTCTGATAAATATAGTTTTATGGAGCTTACTATATAAGTAAGAAAAGAGATATTCGAGAGTATTTTGAAGCATTTCGTGGCGCAGGGGTGACTATAATTGTGACAGATTTTATCCCACTCGAAGAAGTTAAATATTTCAATTTTTTTTGCTCTGGTCTCGGAAAGAAGCAAAACGCGTCATTCAACACACAATGAATCCAGAATTCAGCGAAAAGTAAGGAACGGAAGTATCTTAATGAGAACAATGAGTGTTTTTACACTACTTCCCAGGTTCCCCCTATTACTCTGGCAAGTGTCTAGGATATAGAGCGAATTATCCATAATATATTCTAACAAATTCACAGATTATTTACTTTATATTTTGAAAACTCATTTGCAAAGGTTAAGGTGTAAACGTGTGTTTGTGTGAACGGAACGGTTTTTCTTTGCTACTGTTTGGCTTACTTCCAAATGACGTTCTTTTGTCTTCATCTTCAGTTCTAAATGATGTGGCACTACCTTCAATAATAAACACCTGCTTTGTGCCGTACTCGTTATAGGTATACGAGTATTCATGTACCTCAAGGGTAACATGTTTCAATGAATTCTCAATATGCATCAAAAGAAGTGAAAAAAATACAGCTTAGTGTATAAATTTTTGTATGAATATGATATGTTTAATCTATATCCTATCACAAACAAAAATGTGAAATGACAGCCCAGTTAAATTTTAAGTAATGCGTCGTTCTATATTTCACTGACAAAAGAATGGGAGATCTATATGGGTGCAGAGTTCTGTTCTGTTCAATCGATATAAAATTCAAGCTCTAAATTTCACTTGGCAATTTTTTAAACCCTGAAGCTTTATTACATTTACAAGTTATTGTACGTGCAGTTTGTACTGGACCAATAAGTGGATATTATGTTTGGTGCCTGATAGTAAAAAATAGCCAAGTAAAAATTTAAAGTTTGAATTATTTGAACTCGGTAGTTAGTAGTCATCTCTTAACGTGCTTATTTTTCTTGGCTGGCATCGACTTCAAAAAAACCGGAAAAGGCCCCTTGTACTTTGGACAAGCCTTGCCTTGTTCACTAATATGGCCAAGTAAAAAGGCACAACTTAACCATTAAAGGTTGAGGAATTATACCTACAATACAATCAATGAGGAATTGTGAACTTACATCATCACCATATCAGTAATGTTATCAAGATTTAAATTTATGATTATTATAAGAAATTGTGTAAAACTCATAGTGCATGAGATCCAGACCTCATCGGAAAGTTAAGTATGAGTGTCTCAACAATAGTTTCCCCCCGACCCTACTATGTGCGGAATACAACGGGGAGGTGATTTGATTTGTACATAGAAAATTGAATCGACGAGCAAATAAAAAAAATGTTACCAATCGTAGAACTGCCTCGTTTTCGATAAAACTAAGACGGTTAAACATAACTTATAAATTGCTTTGTCATAAATATGTATATTCAAATTGTAAAACGTCTATCATAGTCGGGCTATAGAATGAATATAATATCTCCAGATGCCGAAATATTCGGGGACCACTTAGACATGCGAAACGTATTCACCGAATTGAATAACAAGCGGCCAAAAGGAATTCATTTAGATTCGCCCCGTAATGGAAAACCCGATTTCATAGAAATATTTGCTTACTATTATCGAAGTTATTATATGTTACATTTTGAGGACAGTAACAGCGTAACATGTTAAACTAATGGTTTTTTGTTAGTATTTTTTGTTGTTTTACGGACGCGTATTGTACAAAATATGTTTCAGTACAGCGCAGAGATTTTATAATTATGTAGGTTTATGTTCGACATACGTTTGACACTTAATTACGATATTAATTATGTAAAATCAAATAATTTTATGTTATATGTTTACTTATAGTATAGTATATGAGGCCAGTCGTGGTGCAGGGGCTGAAAATGTTACTACAAAATCGACTTTTTGTTCGATCCTCTCTCGAAGAAATGAAATATTCATTTAAATTTATAATTTCATTTCTTCGGTCTGGTGTGAAAGCAAAGCGCGGCGTTGAGTTCCGCTATTAAATACGCAATGGATCCGGATTTTGGCAGAAAGTGGGGCATGGAGTGTCTTAACACAATGTTCCCTATGCCTACCCTGCTGTGCGGCATACAGCGTGAAACTGATTTAATTATAGTATATTTAGTAATTAAACTAGCTGTCCTGTAAGCTAAAGCTTCAATTTACCCTGTCAATGACAATAATTACTATTAAATTGGTTATCGACACAAAATAGTGAGGCCTTCGTAGCTCTTGGTGCAAGACATGCCACGGCGTTGAGATCGCCCGACAACACGTAATGTCTCGAATTAGGGCGAAAAGTGGAGAGTTTTCCGGTTCCGGTTCTTCTCTTTTTGTTCGTGGACTTCATTTTAGTTCTCCCTGCTAACTGTCTTAGCAGGATACAGCGTGGAGCTGAAAAAACAAATGCAGAAGTAATATCAAACCAAGAAGAGAGTTACCTTTATGAATCTTCTACTTTTTTTGAAGTTTTTTTAATACATATGGGGTATGTAGTTATAATTAATAATTCTGCACTCCACTTTTAGTTCAAGAAAGGGAATGCTTGCTAAGAAGCTGAAAAGAAGTATTTATCATTTCAAAATTAGTTTCTGAATTCTTAACTGTTTGACAGTCATGTTACTTATAACATATTTAAAAAGTAAATTTCAAATATATTTACAATTTTTGAGCAAAATACACTTAAATAAATTAATTTAACGTATAATTTACATAATTTTTATATAAAAGTGTAAAGTGACATCATCAAGCAAACTTTTCACCCATATATCTAAAAGGTTCGGACGCGTGAAAAATTTAATTTTAAACTGAAATGCTAAGTGTTCAATTGTTTCGTTGTTTTCAAAGTATTGTTATGTTAATTCAAAGAAAAGATGGCTTTGAGATTATAAACCCACCTGTGGTATTGTATACGTTACATACGTATACAAATAATAATCAAAAAACCCCTCAATTTTTTTAGGATTTATATAATCTCTTAAACAAAATCATATATTTGCTCCTTGTAGTCATCATCTGATGATATTACTGAGGTAGAAGAAGGGGGTGAAGATAGAAGAGAAGTGTCACTAATTTTTATGTTGTTACAAGAGTAATTTGACATATACTTGTTACTAAAATTTTCTTAGTATAATGGTAATGGAATAGCTTTTATTAATAATATTTATACCAATACGTAACAAGCGATAACGATCGCTACGATCGTGAATTGAGATAATTATAGCAAACAATGAAAATTTTATTTAAATAGAACCGTGAACAAATAAACAGAAAAAAATTAAAAAATCATTGTTATGGGTTCTATTCCATTGGTTAATCCCCAATACTAGTGTTTTCATGTATCTATGAAAGATACAGTACAGACAGCGATCAGGTACATTTTGTTATATATATTGATGATGATTCCGTAATACATGCGTCTATCTCCATCTTAAAGGTTCACAACGCACCTGTAGCTCCTCTGGTGTTACACGGGGTCGAGGGCGGTGATCACTTACCATCAGGTAACCCTTACACTCGTTTGCATTTTCCATTATAAAAAAATAACAAAGTCATAGAAGTTGAAATATTGTAACATTGAAACTAAATAATCCGTATTTCGCAAGAATACGGACTGAGCTTCGAAGTTGCATCTGTAACAAAACGCTGACGATACTAGTCTTATTTTGGCTGTATGTAAACCATTTCTGTGCACTTTTATAGACTTAAAAAGAAAATAATAAATGCTTTAAAGAAAACGTTTAATGATTTTATGTATGATTTTTATTAATGTGAAACTGAATATTAAATTTTAAGTAAATGTCGTTGCAATATATTATGCTTTTGTAGTTGGTTCTATTTAATATAACACGATTCTAACTAGTTCCCCGAATCAATTTAGGCATTGTGATTGAATGAAATGTTTCCCAGGAGCATGACTTATTATGAAATTTGCTGGTTTATAAGGTATAAGACATAAACACATGTCTTTAAGTTTTATGAAAAATCTTTTATATCCATGCGCTTAATATGATACGTATATAGTGGAAAAAATGTAGTCTATGAATCCGATACATATTAAAATAGCCTAAACTAAGGCTGTAACTAAAAAATAATTTTAATTGTAAGAAACTCACTTATTTTTCTTATAAGGTTTATATATAAAAGGGAACCCTTACAGAATCACTTTGTTGTCCATCTGTCAATAGCATTTATCTCAAACTAATGTATCAATCTAAGACGACCATCAAATATCCAGGAACACCCGGACCGGACCTTAGGAGTAAAGAAAAATCAAGCTTCTAAGTCAAAGCAATCAATAGCTAGTCAGTTTTTATAAATATTGTATGAAATTCGCCGCTTACTCAAAACACAATTATGAGACTGAGATTTGACACGTAGTGAAAACTTACTATACAAATAAAGGTAAACAACATCTTAAAAGTGAAAATTTGTAAGTATTTCATCGAAAAAAAAATTACAACACTATATTTTTAGTTTATTTAATACAAATCGAGTGCATACGCCGCAAACTAAAGTTTGTAAATTTTTAATAACTTGCATTTTCCGTTAACCTACAATCCTGAAATATATAGATATGAAGTCCTGGGTGGGTGAAACTGACTCGCACTTTGACATATTTTTTCTATTATGAAATTTTATTAGTATATAAGGATAATTCTTAGATACAGCAGTAGCATAAATAATTCCTCTAACACTACATTGTAATATAGTAAAAGTATATATAACATTACGCCTTCGTAATAAGATATGGGTAATGAAATATTTATTTAAATTCATATTATCATTCCTGCGCTCTGGGAAGATGATTTCTTGAGTCTTAGGTATATTGTATAATATTATAAAAAACCTACTTACATTGTAATTATCCTCGTGAACTAGGATCTTAGCAATATTTTTAATTCCATAAAATCAAAAGGTAAAGTTAAAAATACCTTAGATCTATCAGTTTAAGATTGCGACGTTAATCTTTATTTTATACGAGCATCTCCACTAACATATATATTTTATGTTCATACTGTCAAAGAGAAACAAAAACTCAACTTTACTTACCTATATGTTTTACTAAAACCAGCTTGTTGTAATTAAATTTTCGAGTGGGATCAAACCAATACGAACGCAATAAAACCGTGCTGTTTCAAGTGAAGTAAATAATTTTCATCATGAGTCTATCCCATTTTGATATAAGGCAAAGAAACGAGACAGCTGTATTTCAAAAGTGAGGAACAATTTGTGTACTAACCTAGTTTGTATATACACGTTTGTATGTACTCGTATATGCGACTAGCCCAACTTCTATTGCCTTGATATGTTTTGAAATTTGGAGGTATTAATATCACATTGTACTTGCTGATCGGTATTTAGGACATTTGTATTGAAATTTATTCTCTAATTTGAATAATTATTGTTTCTCGACCGTAATTTGGCATTTCTATTGAATTTTAAAGCCAAGCTGCCGAATAAAAAGAAATTGAATTAGCAATTTTCAGTGATAAACGATAATGACAATTATTTATAACAATTACGTGTTATTTTTTTATAACAATAAATAAATCCATGTTTTATTTATTTCATCTTCACAGACAGGAACAAAGTACATTTTGAGTAAATTTAATACGACTTACGTAAATATGATTGATTGTACCTAAATATGCAAAGACTCCGATCAAGTGGTCTCCGTAGTTTTTACAAAAGCCAAGTACGAGTTAGATTCGCTGACCGACACTTCCCTACTAAAAGTTAAGCTACCTATTTTGACTTCCATATGCTAATTGCGGATTTTTTTTAGCTATTTATATTTTTATATATACATTTTATATAGATATACTTTTACAATAAATATATATTTTTTAATGTTCATTTCCACATTAGAAAACAATTTAACAGGTAGCCAAACATTACGAAACTATAAGGGTGCCTTGTTGACTACGGAACCCTAAAAAAATATTCGCAAATTTTATGTGAACTAAACTTTGTGTGCGTGTACTAAGAACATTCTTTCTTGTATTTATCTATTTTACAGTTGTTTTTATTGAATTGACTCCATATTTTTTAGTTTATCAAAGATATTGAAACCAAATATAGAAAAATTGCAAAATTTACTAAGTTTGAAATTTTTGTACGGATATTATGTTGCTTGTTGTTTAGAGAGAAAACAGGAGGTAGTCGTATGGTGTATTTGCTTCAAATTTCCCGTCTTTTGGTTAGATATTATTTTTTTATATTTATGTCATATCATTTGTCTTTATGTATCTAAAGCGAGTTATCGATTACTGTTTTTAAAGACAATTGTGAACAAATGATCTTCAACTGAAATGTAAAAAAGATAATAAAAGAATAGAAATAAATGGAAAAACTTTATAAAAAATATAATATGAGATATAAATGTATATAGCGTAACCGACAGTGAGACGTGAACGTGGATATGATGAAAAAAAAATAAAAAATATAAATGCAGAAGAGAATGGAACGAATCAACAAATATGGGGTGTCTGGATATCGTGAACAATTTGTAATTTATATTACCTTCCTTCTAACAATTTATTATTCTAATATTATATTATTTGATACTTGTAATTTCAGATGTAACTACTGCAATTAGGTATATTTTTAGAAATAAACGGGAATATAACTTCTGTTTTGGAAGTTTCCGATACGAAACGTGTTCTGAATTTTATTGAGCGTGGAAAGTATGCTTAATTTATCCAGTAATCGTGACTATTGTGCACTCAATAGCCGTCATTTGGAATTTTTCCAACAAGTTGTCGTTGATAGTTTTGGAATAAAATGAGCTATGTAAATTATAATATTATTTGCACCGATATGATTATTGTTAAATATTGTTTTTTTAACGAATTTAAAATTAAAACTATAGGCAAAGACCTAAAAATATTCATCGGACAAAAGAAAAAAATATGTATTTAACTTTTAGAAAAAAATAAAAAATAAAAAGAAGGATCTAGGTGAAGTCAAAGATACTCTTGACTTTTTCTTAAATGTAAAAGTCAAATGAAAATATTTATGTATGCTTTATCTTTGTTCTGAAACGTTTGATATTTTAAATTTTGCTTGATAATATTTTTACGCCTAGAAAATATTGGATGTGAATAGATGGTACGGACGGTAGCTCTATAAAATATTGTCACGTTTATTGTTTAGGTCAACAGGCATAGCGGGATAGACAAACAGAAAAACGACTGTCTGAATACACCGTTCTCTCTTTTCCGCACGGATTCCAGACATTATATATTGAATCGCAAACCTCAATGTCGTACTTTGTATTAATAGACCGGAGAAAGCGAAATAGCTTAAATACCGTGAGGTCGAACTCGAACCTATGTATCGCGCTTACAGTAGGCTATTATACTGTGCCACAATGATTAATATATTTATGTAAAAAAAAGTGCTCTGTTTGTCTTTAATATAATATAATGGTTACCTATTTTGACATATTTAATAAGTTCAACGTCAATATCAGAAACGCGATCAGCCTTAGGAAAGGAAAGTGTTTTATCTACAAACGATACGGTAATTTGACTCTGAACCTCTTTTGCACCCTTGTCACTTTGGCGGCTTCAATCGGACGACTGCCAGCCAACGTAAAACAGAACAAAATGTATTTTTCATTGAAAAATAGAGAAAAGAATGAGTAATATAGGAAAATTTCAATAAGAAAGTTGGCTTTTATAAATTTTAGAGGAAATATGTCGTGATTTTTACAAATTGATAAACATAACATGGAAATGAATATAATGAATTTTTGTCTTTTTTCAAAGTAATGTACAGCAAGATAAACTGGTATAAGTTATTAATAAGTGGTCACAACATATAAACGATAGTATTTACTGTCCCAAATATATTGCGTTAATATATAAAAAGAAAAATTTAATTTTGACATTCCACTGTCCATTGGAAAAAGTCTTAAAATGGAATGTGTGCGGAGTACAGTGGCGCGGCAATAAAGACTGAGCGCCAACCACAAAGACAATTGCTTTTTACTACTATTTGAGTCGGATAAAAAAATAATTTCGTTCTTATACATTCGTTTATTTAAACCAAAAGTATTTTAAAGATTTGTAGATTTCTGTTTGTTTGTATATGTGTAACTAACGCCTATAGTCCGTAATTTCGTTCGCATAGATTTGAGATGCTTGCTATATATTTATGTGTAGTAATAAATAGTATATATACTGTTGTGTTTGTGTTCATGAGGCCAGTCGTGGCGCAGCGTTACGAAGTGTGACTGTAAAACCGACTGGTTGTGGGTTCGATCCCCACTCGAGGAG
>DVQM01002253.1:0-10381 GCA_018231645.1 Heliconius ricini | reverse complement strand
GGCGCTCATCCGACGTCTGCTTGAGCCCGCGCCCGCGCGCCGCCTGCTGCCGCGAGACGCACTCAGAGACCCCTGGTTCGAAGAGGTATTGACATTTTATTTTTAACAATTTTACTCCCCTCAGCTTCTCAACTTTTTTAAATTTAACATACCATATAGGATTCCCCGGCACCTTAATCCTATGTTTCAAGCATTCTACCGTACACTGCATTTGGTAAGAATTCGGCGATACCTCGCATGTGTAGCACATTTAATACATGGCTCATTAATGAACCTAAAGATATTTTCTCCCTAACACTTCCAGTTTCGGGCACTCTTGATTGTTAAAATTACCAACTAGATGTGTGTCGTAAGTGTTTTTTTCTATTGTCTATTGTATAATTATTAGTTAAAACCACACTAGTTTTTAATTCACTATTTATAAAAATCAACGTTGTGATTGGAAGTCCGCTAAGCTATACGTTCTTATTAGGCTATGTCCTATGATTTTTACTAATTTGTGCTACCCAAAGATTATTGCTTAAAATAAATCGCCCTACACAGATGTTAACACTATAAATAAGTTTTAAAAAATTCTGAATGTATTTCATTTCCTTACTTTCTAATAGAATATTAATAAAATGTTGTATAGTAAATTTGAATAATACATATTTTAACAAAGTGCAAAGGCAACAATGTGATTTTTTGATTTTATAATGATTATTGTGCAAGTCATGTTTGTCTTAAATTAGAAAATAAATTAATTCCAGTATATTCTTATTATTGATAGTACAGAGCGACTGTTAGGTTCGTTAACTGCTCTTCTCAGTAGAACCGCCTTCCAAGCTTTATGTGCTTTGTACGATTCAAAAGAGCTTGCTAAAGTCTATTTCAATGAAAAATATAATTTGAATTATTTTAACGTAACAGGCGAGCAATACAATGTTGTCAGCCAGCCAGCTCAAGACGTTCCTGGAAAGGCGGCGACCATCCGGCCTAGGCAACGCGCTACACTCCCTGCGCTCCCCCAACGACACCTGATGTGATGACTTCTTATATACCAACTGACTTCATTTACCCGAATAACTTGTGTTGTACGTACTTTATAGTCCACAACGACTGTGACTCTGATCTTTCTGGAACGAATGTAATAAAATTCAACTCTGTCCACGCAAGTGTAAATTTTGTACGTCACAATATTTTTAATAAAGGTGGAATTATTTACGATGGACAGCCTCGCTTAGATAGCACTGTTTATTAAAATTGTGGTTTTACGATTTAAAAAATGAATAAAACACGCAATAAAGTGAATGGTGAAAGTGGATGGCCGGTTACTGAGTCACTGGTTGCACTCACTCTCACCGTGAAGATATGTTAAGGTTTAGTTTGTTTAAGTATAGCATCGCATAGCATCGTAATATAGTCATTGTGCCCACCTATGTATGACGTCGATTCCTGTAACAGTCCCGACGTTGTAACTCGTTTTTCACATCATAACTGTAATGTTGAAAAATTTTTCCTTCGTAATAACAGAAACACTTATAGTAAATCAATATTATAAGAAAGTGTGTATTTAACCGCAAAGGAACTCTGTCTTCAGATCGTGCCTTTTTATAAAAACATCTTGATCCAGGGCAAACACGACAACAAATTTGTATTTACTTGCCACATGTTAACACTAAGAAAACAATTCAATTGTAATTGGCGTTGTAATGTTTTGTGTAAAAACCTTGGTTCATAATGATTGTCACATCTAAGATTTATTCCAATATGTCAATAGTAATATCTCTGAACAAGAAGTTGCCAGATTTTAAATGAAATATGTGTCCTTGTGTGGCCGATTGTGAGGAAAGCGTCTGTGATTTTTGCTTAAAATAATGTTTCGTGCTTATTTTCTATTTAAATTGTGTATTTTACTTTAATAATAATACTGAACTGTATATATCACTAAGATTAGCGAGCATATAGTTATCTTAATTTGTGACCAAATTGGAAAATTAGATATTTAAGAAAAAAATGTAATGTGAACTCTATATAAAAATATAGTCCTTAGTATTACATATGAAACCCCGCCCCGGTCGTACCGCTTCGTGCTTGTGACTGAGCAATGATGCAATCAAAAAACAAAAAAATATATTTTAAAACAAACAAACAAATCATAACTTAACACGCATTGAGGGCATACGATGCGTTATTTTTAATCAATGAAATAGACATATTTATATACATTTATTTTGCATGGATTAAACAGAAACTATAAAAGTTTCTTTTTATTGAGATTTTATTGGTATATGTTTTTAATCATTTTTATGTATATTTTAGTCCCAATATTCTGTGTGGAATTTATTTTATTATCTTGAAAAGTAATAATTGTAATAATTTAAATCCTGTCAATGCGTGTTTCGTTTTAAAACATTAAAAAATAAATGGAAATGTAATTAGCTTTATGATATACTATGTAAACTTACCAAACCATAATTGGTGGCACCGTAGAGTAATTTGGGGTGTATAAAGAACCTCTGGCGAAGCGCCGCACCGCAGCCGCTGCAGTCTGCTTGTGAAACTTCCACTATAACAGTATATTATAACAGAAACTATGTAACTCTGAATTATAGTTTAGTAAATTTCATTATATAATTTTGTGAAATAATACTTATTGTTTTATTTTCCTTGTTGCTTGAGGTAAATTGTCACAAAAAAGGTGATAGAAACTAGGTGTTTAGTCTCAGCATTATTTTAAATAAACTTGAAAAAAAATAGATTGTCTTTTTAGATTTACGCTGTACACATAGCAAGATAAGCAAATGGAACGTGGAAATTTAGCGTTAAGATGATCCGTTCCCATTATGATATTTGTGTTCCTCGCTTAACGAAGGAGGGGCGGACTCTATACCTATGGTCAAGTAGGGTCTCGTTAAATATCTATTCATTTATAATTATTAGGTCCCTTCCATGATTTTAAGTAACACTTTTGGATATAATAGCACCAGTAACCGACAAGCACCAATGACAAACTGATTGACAATTCGCAAAATAAGAATATAGATGTCTTAAATTGTCCACACAAAACGTAACTTACTCGTCTATATTTTCTGTTAGCATTTAATACAATATAATAAGAAATGAATACATATACATGTTGTTAAAATGTTAAGCACAAGTTAATAATGCTCTAGAATCTGGAAATAATTATTTTTTTTATTATTTTGTTATTTTAGTGCACGACAATTCGGTAGTCAGCGCTATATACTAGGCGGTATATGTGTCTCAATGTCGATAACTGGAGATTTTTTCTTTTTTTATCTAATACAAATTTAAAGGAATTTGAACATATTTTAAGGCTACCAAAATATATATTATATAACCTTAAATATATTTAATTGTTTGTGTTCGTAATTATTGTTTTAAACTTAATACATTTTTTTTATATCTATCTGTAATGAAAATATGCTACACGGCGCCGATTATTCAAGCCATTACCCTATAATAAGATGTTTTAAATAATGATAGTAATAACCAAATTAGTAAATCTTAAAAAATAAAATTTAAAAAATATACATATACTGCATGAAAATAAAAAAAAGAGCACCATAGTTCATTAGGATTAACAGTCGGGAACGGAGCTAATTTTCAACCAATTAAATCTGTAAAATTTAAATTTATTCCTAACTACTTAACTGTTGGGCTTTTTGTTTTTTTTTGTATTAATTTTATACACCTCGTCTTTTATAACATTTTATTTAATTATAATTCAAGTTTACTATTGTTTAAGTCGCTCACCGGTATTGTTCAATTTTTGTATATAAAAGCTCTTCGTTAATAAGATGTAACATATTTACAATACTCTATACAATGCTCTATGTAATAAAGTCATTTTAAGTGACTTGAAACGTCTTAACTCACCTTCCTTACATATTTTTTGAAAAATAATAATAATTACTATATTTTTTAATTACCTACACTTACTATTAAAGCAAAATGTTTGTATACGAGTTTATGGCCGGTATTGTGGACCAAATAACTGGTGGTAAATATTTTGCATTGATTCTTAACCATTTATTATTCTAACAAAACCATAGTTTAACGTGACTCGTAAATTTTAGGTGAAGACGCAGAATCATTTGATCCCCATAAGCACAGAAAAGTAGAAAAACCCACTTCGTTAGTAAAATAAATATTAATAGTATGATATACTTCGAAGCACAAATTATATATTAAAATATATTTTTATAAACTTCAATAACCCATACGTATATGTTTTCAGCTACTCTGATACTATGATACACTTGCTAAAAGGTAGCATCGGCGCCGGTGTGTTGGCAATGCCCGACGCTGTAGGCAGAGTTGGAGTTATTTTTAGCATAGTCGGTATTCTATTGATTGGTTCCTTTGCCACATATTGTATCCAACTACTGGTAAGTCTATGTTCTCTACGAATAGATGTTTTTTTAACGTACATGATAAAATGTAACTTAGATACGAGATATGTACCAACATCAGATTGCGGCGCAATATGAACTTTGTAAGCGATGGAGACGTGGTTACTTAGCGTACCCGAAGTCCATGCTGTTGGCGCTACAAGGTGGCCCCCCGTGCTTGCGCTGGGCCGCCAGGATTCTTTACTATTTCGTTGACGCGGTGCTTGTGCTATGGCAACTTGGCATTTGTTGCATCTATTGCGTGTTTGTCGCTGAAAATATTAAACAGGTGACTTGTATATTTGTATACTTTTCAAATTACAAAATTTAAAAGTTTACTAATTGCATAGAAGTTTTAAATATATTTTTTTGTAGGTTTGCGATTTCCACGGTCAAGAAATGTCGTTACGGATGCATTTGTGTTTTCTTATAATACCGCTTACAATTATGGGTCTTGTAAAAGATCTCAAGCTGATGACTCCATTCTCGTCAATTTCCAACGTTGCTACTCTCTTTGGTTTCGTTTTAGTTTTCTTTTACCTTATTGAAGATGACGTTACCATAGACGAAGAAAAAATGCAGCTAAAAGATTTTAGTGATATTCCAGTTTTTATCGGAACTACTTTGTTTGCCCTGGAAGCTGTTGGAGTGGTAGCGACTACAGTCTTACAGTATTTATTCCTTACTACCTATATATTTTTAAATTGAATTAATAATTGATTTATTTTGAAAGGTTTTAGCATTAGAATACAATATGGAGAATCCGAAGAGATTTGTGGGATTGTTTGGTCTTTTCGATATAGGCATGATCGTTATTATGGGGCTTTATTTGTTGATGGGGGTGTTTGGTTACCTGAAATACGGAGACGATATTAAAGCTTCACTCACATTAAACTTACCTCAAGATCAGAAGTGAGTCTTGAAAGTACCAGTCTAATAACTATTTATAAACTAATAATAAATATTTCATTAGTACATATTAATACTAAGTTTTTTTACAGGAAAGCTCAAGCAGCCAAGATTATATTTGCATTCTCAATATTTCTTACATTTCCTTTACAAAATTTTGTGGCATACACTATATTATGGCGTAAGATAAAGAAGAGACTCACTGGAAAACGTCTTGTAGTTGTCGACTACTTATTGAGAATTATTCTTGTTGTTTTCCCATGTAAGTTTTTTGCAAAGTTAGGTACATTGCAAGAACTTTATATTTTTTAGCTTAATTAAAGCTTTATATATATTTTTTTAATAATACTGATACGAATTTATTTTCAGGGTTGGTAGCAATAGCCGTCCCCAAACTAGGCCCATTTATAGCTTTATTCGGTGCGTTGTGCCTGTCTTTATTGGCCATGGTTTTCCCTGGACTGATGGACGTATGCTTGTGGTATCCCAGTAGTTACGGTCTGTGCCGGTACAGACTTGTGCGTGACGTTCTTATTATTTTAATTGGTTTCACATGCCTTATTTCTGGATGTTACACAAGCTTACTCGAAATAGCAGCATCTTCCGAGGAGTGATGTGAATTACACATTGAACTTTCTCCTCTCATTGTGTTATTGATAATATTTAGGTAACGTGCTAATGTATCTATTTAAATCGTTTTATTAACAGTATTAAATGTAATAGCCATTTATTTATGTTTTATTCTTTGATTTGTAAACCACGCCCTGCTGGGGCACTTTACCCTCAGTTTTTTCTTCTAAACTGGATAAAACTTAGAAGATATTTTGTTGTTTTATATTTTATTTTTCAATTTAAGTACAAAAGTTAATTGGTCGCGATCATGTTAACAAAAATATACCTACTGTAATAAATACATTTGCTTTTATATTTTCCAAATAAAACCTGTTTAAATTCTATAAAATGTTTAATTTACTACTTTCTATTTTATTATTACGAGTGTTAAAAAAAAAGTGTCAAAAACGTCGATGGAAATATTACAAAATTTATGTATTTTTTTAATTAATAAAACGAAAATGGGAATGCATTGTAGTTTTTACGGACTAACAATTTTGTGACAATCTCGCATAACTTTTTGTTTGAAATTATATTTATGTGTTTTGGTATTCTTAACCGATCAAAGAATAGTAAGGAGGTGCCGGCCATAGAAATAATTTATTTACTGGTTCACCAACTGTCGAAATTGCATTGAGGTATTTTCAACATTTAAAGTACCAGACACAGAGATGAAACCAGTTCTCTCCACTGTGGGCGTAATTTGTGGATCTGTGCCTACTAACAGAAAACGCCAATTTTGTAAGACTTGCCAAACGTTTTTCATGATTGTTTCACATTATTTTTTCATATTGTAATATATTTTGATCGGTGTACAGGTGGCTATTCATCTTCACAGCTTTCACGTTCCTTTCCAGTTCGGTAATATTTTATTTAAAATAATATTTTAGTTTGTATATGCACATATAAGAACTCCACAAAAAAATCTAAAAACTTAAGTTATTTGTTAACTATATAAGTAATTTGAAGATAATTTATATAAAACTTTGTATACTTTAATAAATAAAAACTATAATAATAACTATTAAAATAGGACTGATGTTTCGTTAGTGGATACTCTGGAGTGTTGTGGACAGATGTCACATAAACCGCACATAAAGGATTCCGTGCCATTTTTGCGCATCAATAGGTTGGTTCTTTTAAAGATTGTTATAATTCTTTTGTATTTTTGGTACATTTTTAAAATGTATGTAATGATTCTAGAGTGCATCCAGCAGTAGCCTGCTATTCGGCACATCCCCCATCGACACCGTTATACCTCATGCCAATATCTTCAACGTATAATACACTGAACCAATCTTACGATTTACAACAAATACCTAAAATGGAGGTTAGACATACTATTTATATAAATACAATAAAACTATAGAAGAGGTCAATTCTGTATTTTTAATATAAATTAAAACAAATAGGGGAAAGGTAAACGAGATGATCTCTTTAAACAAGGAGTTCGTAGTTTACACGTCATTGAAATTATTATGGATTTTAAAACGATTAAAAATAGCAAGTTTATGCGAGCACCCGTTGGCGTACGACAGATCTAATTTATAGATTTAACGTTATAATATTGGTAGTTATTTAAAACTCTATTAAAAAGTATCTTTCGCCGGGGTATGCTAGGAATAGCCCCCATAACCCATGTAGCAAAGAAAGGAGGAGTGATAACGTGAAACCTGGGCTGCGCGTCTAATTTATAAGACATATTAATGCAGTGCCTTAGGAAAAGATCAGCTCAAAAAGTAGGATGTTTTCTAAAGACATAAAACAATTAACAATATTAAACGCCGGAAAACTGGGAAGCCTGCTCTCTATAAATATACTACCTATACATTAACTATATTAACTTTTAAAAAGTTGTAGTATTAAACAAATATTGTACTAGTATTGCGCGATTGTTTCTTTTGGAACTGCATACGCACAGCGGATGGTAAACAAAACTTGCATACGGTAAATAGTTTTTCATTTCTTAAAATGATATAAAAATTTTAATTACCGACTTCACTGGCTAAAATTTTTCATAACTAAACTAGTTAATGCACAAGAATTCAAAAAAAAATGTGAAGAAAGTATTACGCTCAATCATAAATTCAGCTACGTTGACGCTAGCTACCAATGAGTTTGCGAGAAATCATTCCGAAACTCCCGTAACTAAGAATTGGTACGAGCGAAAACTTTGCGACGTCGCCATTCAAACTCGAGAATCAAACTTAACGAACAGGTACGTTAAAAGCAATCTTAATTATTTAAAATATCATAGAATATATTTGGTAAGCTCTAAGCTATATGTCGTAGAATTTAAAAACATCTTTTTATCGTTAAAAATTATAATTTTCAACAAAAAAAAAAACGATGATTACCGGATCCTATAATCATCAGAACATAACCTAGCTCTCAAACTGCCCTTAAGTGGATACTTTTCAATAAAAAGGAATCATCGAAATCGTTTTCATACGTCGCGTTCTTGCGTTGCTTTCTCACGTTTATCACACTCTTCAAGCAAACTTAAGATTTATGTTATTTTCTCATGATGAGATTGTCCGAAGTGGACCAACACCACACTGAAAGCTCCAGTTTTCAAATAAAAAAAGAATCATCACAATTGGTTTACCCAGTCAAAAGTTCTGAAGTAATAAACATAAAAAAATACAGGCGAATTGATACCTCTCCTTTACGGAAGTCGGTTTTAAAAACAGGAAAATCTTACCAATCAATTCATACCAGTACGTGCCCTTTTACCAATGTGTGTATAAAAGAATACTATTAATAGTTTTTCTATTTGTATAATTTTAAATATTCATCACTTTCCATTTGCAGATACTGCTCGAGTGAAAATGAAGACGACTCTTCAAGCTGCTGTGGTATTAATACTTTATTAATAAAGATTCATTTTATTTGCATTCGTGTCCCAATTAAGGTTGCCCATATTCAGAGTTAACTTAGTTTAAATTTATTTATAATTGGAGGTCATCTGGCCTATTATAGGTCATTTATTGAAGTTGAGAGTAGATCAATACCTGGCTTTTTGCAATGCGCATGTGTGCCGTACCAGGTTCGCGGGAGGGTCCCGGAGCGTCGGACAGGTCGTGGGCAGGGGAGGTGCGCGCCTTGCGGGACTCCCATGTGCGGCTCGTGTTGCGTCAGCTGCGCCAACTGCGCGATATCGATCGCCTGGACCGCGCGCTGCGACGACCTCAGCCCAACTCCCCCGTTTCCCCTCCGCCCCCGCCATCTTGACTTACTAACTTAGTTACTTATTAATCTGTAGCCAATTTATCTATTTAGTTTCCAACGTTTATAAATGTATTTAATTTTACTATTTTTAAAATAGATTTTCTTGTAATAAATTTTTAATGAAAGATTTTTCACAACGCAAGGTGTCTTTCACACAAACACAGTTTATAAGATGAAGAAAAAATATATTTCCTAAAATATTTATTTCGTATGTACGAGTAGAATTAACAATCCACGCACCGTCCACGTGTGGTACTCTCACAATGAGTAACAAAATTATTAAATAGGCAGTAAAAACATATTATGATAAAATAGTTAAAATAGAACAATACATCTGATAGTACGAAATACAAACATCTGTGAAACAGTAAACAATAATGAAGTAAAAAAATCTTATAATATTACCACTACGTTCAGACTTCCCATATTTTGTTATATATTATTTAGATCAAATGCACACTTATCTAACATTACACGATTGTAGTTCATCATTAGTTTGAATAAATCTTAGACAGAGTTACAAAATATACAATATGCACGTACTGGATGCGACAAATATAGAAGACTATAGATAGACATTTCGATATCGCTATATGCACACATTCAAAGCGGGTTCCATTTATTACTATTAATTACATATAACGTCAATGATAGATAGATACGTTGCACAAATGCATAGTGATATAACAATTGAAATTTCTTACATTATTAGTATTTAATATGATGCCATAAATTAAATCAGAAGAGTAGGGAGGAGCTCCTCGTCTCTACAATTATCTATGTATAATTCACTATTATATTTAATAATTCAGTTTGTCTTAGCGAAATATAAAAATATGTAGACAATATCTAAAGTGATTATTGTATCATAGTAGGTACAAAGGGCAAAAGGTGCCACTCATCGTTACACTACAAGAGTTTGGACACAAGAATAGCCACACGAGAGCGCGTTCGGACGGCCGCCGCCGCTCTGTTACATAAATAACTTTCACAATATTTAAAAATGTATCGAACTCGTAGAGGAAGTTAATTGATTTTTGGGAAGGCAGATCCGATACTTGGATTTATCAAACAACACGCCTAAGTCGGTTCACGGGTACGCTGCCGTGCCGCGCGCCGCAGTGCCTTTACAGGAAGTCGTATATGACCGTGTATATGATGGACTCCACGTGTGGGGAAGTGCACGTGGCGCAGTGCAGCGTGTGCGAGGGCGAGGCGGTGGCGTCGTACCA